>QFDT01002028.1:0-21404 GCA_003315915.1 Macrolepiota dolichaula
GCCAACGCTACTAACGCCGAGTCGGATTATGACCCCCAAACCGGAAAACATCTTTCTTGAAATAGGATACCAGGCGGTCCTTGGCACGAAGAAGATCCCGTAGATAATAGATAAGAGGGAAAAAACGTTAAAGGAAACGGCAGTGGCAAGCGGTGCACCAATGAACCCTAAGTGCACGGGTTTTGGGCCCCACACAAAAAGGTAGTTGAGAAAGGCATTGAGAGGTGCAACAAACATTATTATACGGGTGGGGATGGAGAAGAGGCCTTGAGATTGGAAATAACGACGACTGACACAGTTGAAAGCATATGCAGGAAGGCCGAGTGAAACCCAGCGCAGATAGATAGCGGCGAGGCGGGCGACTTCTGGATCTTGTCTTAAAGCAAGGAGAATTGGCTCGGCGTTGAACCATATGATGTACATTGGCTATCGGATATATATCAGGAGCCGATGAAAATTTTGCGGGGGGGCAGGACGTACTATCAGACAAATAGCCATCACGACATCTGGGGCAGAGTGAGTCAATAGACTTGATCGCGTAAAAAACCGTGTGGCTCATACACATTCTCTGGGCCCAAAGGCCGACGAGTTGGGGTTGAGAGGACGTCCAGGCACTAGGTAGTAAAGTATCCAGGGCGGATGTGAATCCTTGGATGATACTGAACCCAGATACAGCAGCGGTCATAGAACCCAACGCGATAGCAGCGAGAGCGTTGGTGGATAAATGACCTATTGATACGACGGATGCGACAATCACAGTATATTCGAGCACATGAGTGCTGAGGAATTTGTTAGTAATATTGTGATATGGGAATGTAGGAGGACGGACCCAAAGACAGGTATTGCGGATTTAACCAAGATGGGGAGCTCCTCCCGGATTAGCTGAATGGGGGTCTCAATATCATTGTGTTCTTCCGTATTCCAAGAGGGGTCTGCGACGTTATTTTGGTTGAGGAGGGGGGTTGTCTCTGCAGCCTGGACATTTTGCGCGCTGAGGTGGTCTTCCATAGAGGTGGCAGAAGTGGGAAAGCTCAGATAAGACGAGCGCTGGGTTTTACCCGAACTAACGGTCAGGTATAACACGTGTTGGATTATCATTTATATATCGTCTAGAAGAAAACTTGCACGATGCATTGGAGAATTCAGTCTTGTGGTTCGCCAGCCCCCAGTAAGAAGCGTTGTTATCGGAGGAGAAAAAGTCCCGGGTCCCGGTGGTTCATCTAGGAGATCAGCGGAGTGGTGTCCATAGCTTGAGCCAACTTGGCTTTTGAGATGAAGTACATTGGGAGTAGAATGAAGTCATGAGTAATAGGGACCCGAGAGGTCTAAATTGAATGTGGTAAACTAATTTCGGTTCGCGGAAAATTATTTCTAACCTTGACTCGCCACAAAAATGCATTTCTCTTGGGGTACTGATAAGGTTGGCACTTATGTTTGTTCCTGGGGCTGATACCAAACATCACGATATGTATCAGTCGCAACTTAGCGATCACCAATGCACGCATAATCCATGTCCGCCAACATCGCCCTCCAATCCTTTTCGCTGAATAATAACATTCTCGAAGTTCCGCCACAAGACCAAATATTCCATTTTGATGTAGAAGCAAACAAGAGGATAAACCGGGAGGCGCCATGGAGCAAGGAGTAAGTGAGCAACGGACGCGAAGAGCTGTTGCACGCACGCATCGCGTCCGAAATTGTAGATGATTAATGAATAAACGTCCACTAGCCCACATTACTTTAAATCGTGCAAGATCTCTGCGGTTGCACTCATCAAGATGGTAATACTTATCAGCGTGTGTGTCTGATAGCCGTGAATCTAACTATGCTTCAGGTGATCCATGCACGGTCGGGCGTCCCACACGAGATTATGGGCCTAATGCAAGGGAAAGTGATTGGAAATTCATTGGTTATCATGGATTCGTTTGCACTCCCTGTACAAGGGACGGAGACCCGCGTCAATGCTGCAAATGAGGCGAATGAGTACATGGTAGAGTATATTGACAAGAGTGAGAAGGTGCGTCTAAAATCGCCTGTGGTATCTGGATGTAGATGTTGATGCTATTATTGATACCTTAGGCAGGGCGGCTGGAAAATGCAATTGGATGGTACCATTCCCATCCTGGTTATGGATGTTGGCTATCCGGTATCGATGTCAATACTCAACTGAACAACCAGAAGTTCCAAGACCCGTTCGTTGCTGTAGTGGTGTGTGCCCTTGAACCAACTCACCTACCCTAGCCTCAAATAAGCTTATTAACACCCTTGTGTTCATAGATTGACCCTAACCGTACGATCTCCGCAGGAAAAGTCGACATTGGTGCCTTCCGCACATATCCCGAAAATTATACCCCACCAAATGCAGCAACGTCCGAATATCAATCTATCCCGTTGAGCAAGATCGAAGATTTTGGAGTGCATGCAAACCAGTACTATCAACTCGAAGTTGAGATCTTCAAATCGAGTTTGGACAATGATCTTTTGGCGATGTTGTGGAATAAGTATTGGGTTAATACGCTCAGCCAGAGTCCACTGATCTCGGTGAGTCTTGAGGTTTGGATTTTCTTGAGAGTACGATTGCTGAAGCCAGGAGTAGAACCGAGCGTATGCTGTGTCCCAACTTAATGATCTCCAGCAGAAACTCGCAAAGGTCCAAAGTACTGTGACCAGTACCAGAGCCTCTGCACCGAGTGCAAAAGATAAAGAAGGGAAGGACAAAGAGGACAAGAAGAAGGAAGACAATCAGTTGGTAAAGAGTGTCAAGGATAGGTGCATTTTTCGGTTTGGCACCTCCTATGCAATAGAGCCACTGATGCTCTCATAGTACGAAGATTGCGGCAGAAGCGCAACATGGTCTTATCGCTCAAGTCCTGAAAGATGTGATCTTTTCGATTCGCCCCAAGACTCAATCGAGGGAGGAGCTCTCTCAAGTAACAGATATGGCTATTGGTTGAATTGACTGACATGTTCAGAACCTGTATACGTTCTCTGCATCCAATGTATTATATTGTCTCAGCACTTAGATATGTACAATAATACTGCGTTTGTCATATTTCTAAATTGGGGTAGTCCAAGAAAGGCAAGAGCAAGTTAGCAATGGACGACCACGTCGAGCCGCCAAAACTCTCTCCGCCTCTGCGAAATACGTCGCAGCCCCGGGACAAGGAGCCCAAAGACGACGTTGAGAAGATTCTGGAGTGGCAGCGGGAGCGCATCGCCCGCAGGCTGCGCGGAGACTACGAGTCGGCTGTTGTTCACCTCTCTCATCTTGTACGCGTCCAACTTTCTACCCCTTCTAACATCTTATTTATTCCTTAGATAAATTCCAACCTCGATGCACCAGCACGTATTGCTGCAATCCGTGTCGAAGGGGCACATAGAACACGTCGTTCTTTTCTCTCCTTCCTCTTCAATCCCTTCCTTGCCTCAGACCCAGACAAACCTCAGGATCTACAATCCACCCTCCACACCGCTCGCTATATCGCCCATCTCCTCACCAAAACAGATATATTCTCTAATGTTGCCATAAAAGTAGAACAGGCACGCGAACCTCTCGCAGGCTCCGCTGACGTTGATCTCGTCTTTACCGCCCAGGAGCGTGGTAGGCTCTACCTCAATAGTTCTACTGAGCTCGGGAATAACGAAGGAAATGCTGTAGGTTCTATGCCCTGTACTTTCATGCATGTACTCATCCATCTTAGACTGCCACTGGCCGTATCCGGAATGTTTTCGGAGGGGCAGAGACCTTTGAGGCCAACGTTTCCTTCGGTACCAAAACCCGTCGTGCCTATCGTGCTGCTCTCTCCGCTCCAATATCCCGCGACCTCGACACGGTTGGGGAAATCTCTACGTATGGACTCGAACGTGATTTGACTTCCTACGCGAGCTGTTTCGAGGGCCTCCGTGGCGTCAAGGCTGTCATCCGGGTGCGCCCGTTCCTCTCATTGCCCGCGTCATTTCATGTTCTTATAACCACAGAGCGGATACCCGTCATGGGGTATGCATGAATTTACATACGAAGGTGTCATTCGACATATTGCATCCCTCACGCCTACTGCGTCCCTCAGCATGCGCGAAAATGCAGGGTTTTCTACAAAATCATCTATATCACACACATTTGTCCTAGATACTCGGCATGACAAAATCCTTGGCACGCGCATTAACAGGTTTAGCTCTCTCCCTGCCCCCGGAACATACCTCAAGTTATATCAAGAACTCGCGGGTGTGGGTCCACTCGGAGGCGACGCCAGATTCTGGAAAGGAGAAGTCGACGCCAAGACCGGGTTCGCGATTACAGAGGGTCTTGTACGCCTTCATCAATTGACCTCGTTATGTTGTGGCTCAATCTTTAATAGACACTATCTCTCGCAGCGCGTTCCGGTCTGCTCTGGGGTTTGGCGGGTCCTAAAGGGACGCCCTTCTCCGACCGTTTCCAGCTTGGGGGTCCAACTTCAGTGCGAGGTTTCATGTCAAACGCTATGGGTCCTCGAGAAGGCTGTATGTGTCATCTCACATTTTCACAAATGGGCCGGTTTCTTACTTTGAGCATGGGATAGCCGATTCGATAGGTGGAGATGCATACTGGTCTCTTGGAGCTTCTATCATTTCCGATATCCCTAAAAGACCTTCATGGCCCGTCAAGCTCCATGCATGGGTCAATGCCGGCAGACTGGAAGGCATCAATCGATGTACGTTCCCAACTATTACTTTCTGTTTGTGTTTTTACCTGCAGCTCACCCTGGACATAGCACTCCCGACCAAGGAAGCGCTCGAACAAACAAGAGCTTCGCTCTTACGGTACCCGAGTGTAGCGGCTGGCCTGGGCCTAATATACAGATTCGATCCGATCCGTGTCGAACTCAATTTCGGATTACCGCTAGTTAATAGCGTCGGGGAACGTGGAAAGAGAGGAATTCAAGTTGGTATGGGGTTAGAGTTTTTGTAGACACTAGAATGGGTGGGTTCCGGTCATCATCTAGGATGTGAACTTACAGCCCCCAGACAACTTTTAATCAATAAGTTGCCTGTCACGAATGAAAACCTGATAATTTGTCCGGAATTCGGATGGATGTCATCCGTCCGTGTTTGATCCATCAGCGTACTGCAATATTTGTGCTTGTTACTTGTCCAAGTCCTCCAGATTTCACCGACTGCCTGCATGCCTCTTTTACACCTCTATATATTCGTACGGGTAATCGTCTAAATGCAACCTCCCGTAGTTCACTCAAGTCATATAGCCAATCATGAAAATTGAAATGACAAAGATTGACGTGAGCTGAGCTCATGAAATCAGTGCATCCACATGTACACATGTCGTATTTTGTTACATGTGACTAAAGTTGTACAACAAACACGTATAAATCTAACCTTTGTCCCTCCCTCCTGGTAGATATACGTATGTTATAATGGCCTCAGCAGATAAGCCAAAGGTGGCATATATCGTGTCAGCAGAACTCATTAAGGTCCATAAGCCCTATATTCCTCGCAACCATTGTTCACCCCTTCCTCAGGTTTCCTCTCTTCTCCCCTCAAATAAGAAGAGATCACTTATCATCCATTCACTTGTCAAATCTCTTGGACTTCTTGAACCCAATTACTCAGAGACGCGAGTCGCTCAGACTTACACACCACGGAGAGCGACGCGTCAGGACCTCGGAATGTATCATACTTCAGGCTATTTGGACTTTGTTCTTAATCCTCTCAATTCTGAACCACACAACCACGATGGCTACGACGCGCACGCCGATCCAGAATGGGAAGCACTGAAGGCGGAATACGGGCTTGAGGATGTATGTATTGCTTCCCCAATGGTGTAGTGTGTTTTTTAGTCATTGACTAGGTCAGCTAGGACTGTCCTTTGTTTCCTGGTTTACCTGACTATGTTCAACTCATAGCTGGCGCAACACTCACCGCCGTAGACGCCCTCAGATATGGTATCAGTGATATTGCGATTAATTGGGACGGTGGGAGGTTCTAACTTTGTCCAATGGTATAATTATGACATATACTGACCCAATACCCTGTTCAGGCATCATGCCTCGAAATCTCGTGCATCTGGCTTTTGCTATGTAGCGGACTGCATCCTAGCGATCCTAGCACTTAAAACCATCCCTCGCTCGCCCTCAGCTAATTTTCGAGATGATATAATGAAACCGCTTCCTCGAGTCTTTTACCTCGATCTCGACCTTCACTTTTCAGATGTTGTTTCATCCGCCTTTACATCCTTCACAGCCCCTGGTGCCCCCCGTTTGATGGTGTGCTTTCCCAGAGTATATCTTGTCTCACCGATGATGAACTCAATATCAGACTTTAAGTATCCACCATACCTCGCCAGGCTTTTTCCCTCCTTCCCCCCGGGCACAACTTCCCGACCTATCTGCCCCGCGTTTCGATCCATTCAGTCTTAGTATTCCGCTCTATGAGGGAGCATCCAACAATACCTATGCTGCGATCTGGAGTATTGTCGAAGAACTCAAGGACAATATGCAGCCAGATTACATCGTTGTGCAATGCGGCACAGACGGTTTAGCTGGGGATCCTTGTGCGACGTTCAACTGGTCCCTACGTGGAGGGGAGGGATCTCTCGGTTGGTGCCTCGATCGAATCCTCAATCAGTGGAAGGGCAAAAAGCTGCTTTTGGGCGGCGGTGGATACAATTCTCCCAATGCCGCGCGTGCATGGGCTTACATTACTTCTATGGCGGTAGGTATCTGGTTCCGAGTTTAAAGGACGTGTCTCTTCATCTGATTTTTAGCTTGGAAATACTCTGGATGTGGAGACCGATATTCCTGACCATCCTGGCTTCCCGCTCTATGCCCCCTCTTTCACGGTAAGGCCTGAGTTGGGGATTTATCTTGTTGTGATCATTCATTATTGCATTATAGTTGGATGTGCCGGCTGGCAACATGCGAGATCAAAATACAGCCGAGTACGTAGGAACCATCAAGAGCCGATTTGAGGAAGTCGTTCCCATTATTCGTCGGCGGTTAGGCCTAACCTAAAGAAGGAATGTTGATTTCCATTAGATATTTTGTAGGGACAAGTTGAGAAAGCCTGTTCAAGCTTGTTCAAGAGTTCACTGTTGCTTATTTATTCATGCACGCACACATGTGTGTTATTGGCCGGTGTGCATTAAGCTTTTGTGTAGGTAACAAAAATAAATCTAGCCACAGCCTGGTAGGTGCAAAATAACTTTCAGGGTAGGTTGTTCCATGCATTCTCAATTACTTGTACCCAAGTCGACGCAAGGCGGGGAGGAACACCATTAAGAGGTTTGAACGCTGTCATGTCTCGCCCTGCGCCAACTCAGGGTAATTGTGTTATTAGGGGAGGAACCTGTGTATGTCATTGGAGGATCTATTCATTTCAACCTCCCCCAAATGGCCCTCGCTGTACCTTCCATGACACTCCGGACTTCCTTTAACCCGTCATTTTGCGCGACCAGTTGATTTCCAAGGAATATTTCACCAAGTTTCCCTTGGTCTCCCAGATTACTCACTTCAGATACCATTGGT
Source organism: Macrolepiota dolichaula (assembly GCA_003315915.1). Classification (NCBI taxonomy): domain Eukaryota; kingdom Fungi; phylum Basidiomycota; class Agaricomycetes; order Agaricales; family Agaricaceae; genus Macrolepiota; species Macrolepiota dolichaula. The sequence continues at coordinate 7,515 of QFDT01002028.1, forward strand.
ACGTCGCCTAATGATCCTGACTGACTACCAGAGGTTGTTAAGTCTAGCTCATCTAGTGCACGCTTTGCTGAATCCAAGGAACCGAAGATCTGATGTCTGTCCGAACAAGATGGACACCGATAATATGCCGAGTTGATTACCAGACCAAATATCTTCACGCGCATTCAGCTTGAGCACTCAAACAACAGCATTTCAGAACATACCGGAATGTCTACCTTTCGAAGCATATGGACACCTTTCCTTGCATCAAGTAATGCGACATCCTGCGGGGTCGAGACAATCACAGCACCTAAGAACTTGAGTTGGAATTCGGTATAATTAGTGTGTTGACAACATACCATCGACGGTGACAAGTTGTCCGAGAGTCAACTGTACGTCCCCTGTCCCGGGCGGCATGTCAATCACAAGGACATCTAGGTCGTTGTCCCCTGCGCCTAAATAGTTTGTCTTCCTCCGCCAGTCTACGTCGAACAGGAGTTGTTGGACCGCCTTTTGAACCATTAAGCCCCGCCATACGACTGGCGCATCGTTAGCTGATGATTTTGGAAGAAGGTAGCCCATTGACATAGTTGGAATCCCGTTATTGGTCAATGGGATAAGAGCACCCGCTGGAAAATCGACCATGTCAGAGACACTCAGTTCAACAGGATGCGGGCCGTACCATCTGTGAGACCCGGCTCTCCGACATTTTCCAGACCCATGAGTTTTGGAATGGAGGGGCCGAATACATCAAGGTCCAGAATTCCGACTTTTGAATGTGGGCGAGTCGCGGTAAGGGCATATGCTAAGTTGACTGTTTTTCATTTTCAGCATTCGACATTGTCCACCAAACCAAGGAGTCATGTTCACCGGACACAGTACTCTTTCCTACTCCACCTTTTCCGGAAGCTACGGCGATGATGTGTTTGACGTGTGGCACCTTGCGTTTTTGTATCGGACCTGCAGTTCTACGCGGTATTGAGGGTGCAGGACGATTCGATGACCTTGGCAATCCCTATGATAGGCGTGATTTCTGCAGTCATAATGAAATTTGAGGGCTCGTACGAGTGGGTTTTCATGAGAAACTACTGATGAGGAGTATAGCCATCGTTGTCGGCCAGGAACAGAAAATAAGCAACGAGCGAGGTATGAATGGGAAAGAGAATAAGCCATAAGTCAGGGTTAGGGTCAGTCACCGTCTGTTGTCATTCATCCTCTACACTCAGGGGTAGACTCAGCTTTCTGCGTGGCCGTACAAGGACTAGGGTCAAGGAGCTACATATCCCAGGCGCAGAGTGGAAATTTCCTGCTCCTGTCGGTCAGGCTGGACAAGGAAAGGAACATTCATTCGGATAAACCACTGCCTCCGTCAAGTTATCTCTCAGCCTTATTCATTCCAAGCCACATATTGTTGTGACCAATCGCAGTATTGACATCCATGACACTAACAATTTGTTACTCTTGGTGCTTCTTGCTTGAGTTTTTACAAGTTCATGCTTGCACACAAGTACTTTTACAGTGATTTATCCGGCTATTTATTCATTAGGCGCCGTGATCAACAGGTGTAAATACCACGCGCATCCATTCGCGTCACGTCTCCATAGGATACGCGATACCTGGGAATCGTTTTCTTTGCCACCATCATCATGTCTGACAAGCGACGAGCAGAAATAGAAGCCAAGCGGGCCAGACTTGCAGATTTGCGCAGGGCGAGAGCTGAGCGGCAGAAGGGAGAAGTCGAGAAACGGCATGAAGTGCGCGGAGCCAAACTTGAGTAAAATACCTAGATTCACGGATTACAGATCGTCGGTCCCTCGCCGCGAAAGGCAGATGTCACTGCTATTGTAGACGATTTACTCGGCAGAAGTACCAACAGGCGGGGATATCCAGATTCCACTGGCGATTTGACTCCTTCTCCTTCTATCCCTGGTACACCTGCGTTTGGCCACCCTACCTCGCTACCTGGTGCCTCTGGTCTGGGACTTCCGCCGAGGACAAGCAGTACGCAAAGCGATCTGACGTCTGACCGAGGGACGAATGCTGGACAGACAAGCTCGGGGACAGATCACGTTCTCGACAGGTAAATGTGTTCGCATAATGCTTCAAAATGTGCTCTCTGAATGCGTTTACCATTAGGGAATTGTACCCTCGATCGATGGTAGGACTTATTGATGTTGAAGAAGAACTATTTGAACTGCCGCAGAAAGTAATGCCCTCTTCGCGGGTCACCGATACGAGTTCTGATGCACAAATATACAGGAACGCGTAATATATAATAAAGAGGTCCAAACAACTGCAGCCGAGGCAGAGACAACAAACTTGGAGGACATCGAGGAAGAAATTAGGCAGCGAATACTACGGGAAAAAGAGGCAGATGCCGAGCGTGCGGCTCGGGACAAGGAAATAGAAGAGGAGAGTGTGAAATTAGATCAAGAGATTGAGCAGGAGATCCGAGGTGTGTCTCTATACAGACGTGGCTCAACTTTTGTTGAGAGGAGTGCACAGAATTGACTGAAGAAGAACGTGCAAGCATTCTCATGGCACCGGAATTTCTCGAGTTCATTGAACAGTCCTCGAAGATTGTACAGCGGGCATTGAATGACAACTATGATTATATCCGTGACTATACCGTCGGTACAGAGTCGGGAGGGTGTGTTTGGTTTCCGTCCCTGTGAGACAGAAAGTAACTGACAACACCACGTTAGTGATGACTCTGAAGGCAAACGAGTGAAGAAAGTTTGTGAGTTCTTCGACGAGCGATACGTCAAGAATCGGTCGATCACAGATATTGACTGGTCACCCAAGGTCAGTCGTTCTTTCGCTGTGCATGGACCAATTAACCTCCTTGATAGTATCCCGAGCTAAGCGTCGCTTCCTATAATAAGAACCCTGCAGCACTAAACGAACCGGATGGTATTGTCGCCGTCTGGAACCTTCACCTCCTTGACCGACCAGAATTTGTCTTCCATTCCCAGGTACGTACACTTTGTCAGTCAGATTCGGACTCTCATCATGCCATCTAGTCAGACGTTCTTTCAGTCACATTCTCCCCTTTCCACTCTAACCTCATCTTCGGTGGTACCTATTCTGGTCAAATTTTGTTGTGGGACACACGTGCTAAGCATCTACCTATCTTGAAGACACCTTTATCGGCTGCAGGGCACACACACCCTGTATATGCCATGCACATGGTTGGAACACAGAATGCTCACAATTTGATTACAAGTAGTACAGACGGTACCGTATGCAGTTGGCTAGTCGACATGCTCGCCCAACCCCAGGTACGTATTTATCCCTGCAAAACCCAGCACAATACTTCTTCGTCCTTTTCAAGGAAACCCTTGAACTTGTGCATGCTGGCCATAACAAAACTGGCGAGGTTGCAATAACAACACTCGACTTTCCTGACAATGAAACTACTACCTTCTGGGTCGGGACAGAAGAAGGGAACGTATATCAAGCAAACCGGTACGATCGCGCGGGCGCAAAAGCCGGGCTCAACCAGCATGACGTGTACAAGGGCCATGCAGGGCCCGTCATGGGCCTACACTTCCACCCCCTTATCGGGCCTGTAGATTTTTCGGATCTGTTTTTGACGTGTTCAGTGGATTGGACGGTCAAATTATGGCGGGCAAAAAGTTTATCTTTGAGTGCTACTTCGGCAAAGACGGGAAGCGGGGGTGCAGGTGGAGCAGGTGGGGGCGGGGCGGGACACGCGCATGCGGTGCCTCCCGTGTACTCGTTCGAGGAGGCAGATGATTATGTTTATGATGTTAAGTGGCACCCGAGTCATCCGGCTGTTTGGGCGAGCGTGGATGGGTCAGCGAAGTTTGATGTGTGGAATTTGAATGTTGATACCGAGGTATGTTTTCATACCTCGAGATTCATCTCTTTATTCGTTTATTCATGGACGCTCGTTTGACTTTTGCGCTTGCTCAGGTTCCCGTTGTATCCACAACGATAGGCTCTGGAACGAAAGCAATCAATAAGCTCCAATGGGATCGCAAAGAGGGCAGGCGTGCTGCGCTTGGGGGAAGTGATGGCAAGTTGTATATTTACGATATTGGGGATATGGCTATCCCAAGAGAGTCGGAGTGGACAGATATGCAAAAGACGATCGCAGGTATGATTGGTGCTGGTGCTAGTGTTGGTATCGGTGGCGCTGGTGCTAGCAATGCGCAGGTGAACGGTGGGCACACTGCTGGAGAAAGTGATCTACTACGAATGAGTGTATCACGTTGACTGCTAAATATGGTAGACAGGATATACTTCATGCAATAGGAACAGGTTACTTTTTGGGCTTAAAAGCAGATAGATACACTGATGGGACATGATAGCATAACAGTTGCTATAATATGAATCATCTAGTGAGGCTATGTTCTATAGAAGTATGGATACTGAACACTGGTAGTGGTTTTTGGGTGTTATGGTCCTGTTAAGTGGGTCTCTTTCTATACTAGTATGTCCTTCCCATTATTGTCCTTTCTGTTTCCCTTCTATCTTCAACTGCTATGGCTGTTTGATCAGTGAAGATAATAACTCAACAAAAACTTGATCCCTTGTCTGCTGCAAGGCTAGATGGGGGTTAAAAATATTAACAGCAGAACATAATGCATAGTGGTGTACTGGTGAGAGTGGCATATGCACTCACAGTGTTATGGACCTAGGAACTCATGTCCTAGTTCCTGAGGGACAGAACCTTCTCAGAGTCATCTCTGGGCATACCTCTGACTATAGGCTCACACCTCTCCCCCCTATCTACAATTGCAATGAGCTTAATGCAGTTCTACAACAAGCTATGCATGCAGCTCCTTACTGCCACATAATCAGAGATGGTGAAGTCCTTAGCACATACCCAATGTGCTGGATGGCAGCCATTGAGAATGGATGGCGCCCCTATCTGGTCACGGATAATTGTACAACCTGGCAACATCTATACATGTTCTATGACAAGCAAGAACTTCCTCGAGTTCTTGCTGCGCTCATTGAGTCAGGAGAATATGGGCACCACTACCTGTCACAGCCTTGGCTGTTTGACGACTTGTCCAATGCTTCTTCTGACTCCTCAGAAGATGTACCACTCCATGCTATTGCCTCTTATTACCAGGAGATGTCCTCAGAGATCATTCCCTACAATCTCTCATCCTCATCCTCATCCTCCTTGGCCTCCTCATCCTCATCCACAGTGCCTACACCTCAGGAGTCCTCCATGGGCTTCCCCACCTCATCTGAATGTTCTACTATCTCAGATAATGATGACTCAGAGTAGATAGAATGTTATAGTAGATCATGGACTACGATTTAGATACAGACTGACTTATTGGATGCTCTGTAGTGTACTAGTAGTTTCTCTTCTTCAATTGGTGACTTGGACAGACACTTATGACTTGTATATACAGTAGTACACAGACGGCCTCTGGACTTGCATAAATAGGCATAGATTACAGGATCAAAAACTCCAAGTTTTTGATTCTCTTCTGTTGTAACTTAACTGTTACCTGTCTAATTCAAGATTGGTTGATCTTAACTTCTAATTCTCTGAAGTTAAGGACTCATAACTGCAACAATTCAATGTTATCAGTTACTTACTATACTTTGGTATTGTAACTTTGCCAATTCACCTATTAGCAGGCTGGTTAAGGATTTCAATCCTTAATTAGCTAGGTGCCTCCTAACTTAGGTCTAGAAGCCTGCTGAACCATAATACACAGAGTGAATTAGTTGTGAAGCTTGAAGGTTAGCTTGTAGAGTTGAGTGAGTAGCATGCACAATGTAATAGAGCAGAGAAAAGTGATTATTATGCATATTCTAGTAGTTCTTATATACCATATTGTATAGTTTGATGACTAAGCATCTACCCTAAGTAAACTACTGTGTCACTCAACATGCAGACAAGATGTGAGAGCAACACTTACTATTCTATTGTTTTAAATATAGAAATAGAAGCATAATTGATGTCTGTGCAGTGATTGCATAGCATTGTGTTGATTAGATCATTGATCTGTAGATCAAGATCACTAACCATGTAATAAGGAGTATGATCATGTGTTACTGTGTCAAAATACTCCCCTTGCTTCAAGTTACATGAGTAAAGATGTTTTAGGTGCTGATGTTATGAACACTATCTTGAATTCTTTTGACATTCTTGCAGATATAATGGTAGTTGATGTTCAATGGGAAGATTGGGAATTACATGACAAAGACAGAGAGTTTGAATTGGAGTAAATGGACAGTTTGTTGAAAGCAAAGCATACAACAAGCATGCATGGTAGTGTACGATAGGATAAACTACTTGCCTTGCTAGTGGATACTGATGAAAGCTTGAGGTTACTTAGAGTGTTGCTTGTGAGAGCAAGTAAGAGAGCAGAGAAAGTTATCATAATTTGATGTATCTAAGGTCCTTATATACCATAGAGGGTCCAGGGTATCTACATACTACATACTATGCTGACAAGCCCATTGACAGATGCAGAATGTACACAAGTGGAGAACTGTTAGCTACTCTATTGTTCTAATAATAAGTAGCATAATGGAAGTGTCACAGATTTGGCAGAATACATTGTTTACGTTATATCTCGCCAAATACTGGGCTGTTTACCTCGTGCTTAGTACTGTTGGAAAGCCCTCGTCTGTCGCATTCTGACAATACCCGGGACGTTGTGGGGCGTGCATCTGTTCAGGAGCTATGCGCCAATCATTATTATCTGTATCATGTGTTGATTATCTGTGCCATCTGTAGTTTATCACTCCTCATTGTTCTAGAGGGTTCTGGAACAATCAGTAAGATAAGATCTTTATCTATGTTGTCATATGGTGTCATTGTTAACAATTAGTAAGGGTTTTATGCCATTGGCTAGGAGATATTAGTTTCTCCATGTAATTAGTAAGGACTAGAGTTCCTGGGGTCATCTGGTAGTGTCCCAGGTCCTAGCCCTCTGTGTATATAAACTAGCTGTCTGGCATCTGTAGGACCCAGACTTAACAACTTGTCTACAGCCTAGCCTGTCTTATCCTCCATCTACTATCTGATCTTTGATCACTTCACTGCTTCTACTTGCTTATCTAAGACTGCTGTCCCCTTGCTTGTATACTGAGCTTAGGTAAGCATCAGGATTTGTGATATTTTGTTAAGTCTGCTCCTTTTGGGTGTGGTTGCTGTGCATCTACATCTGGGTTGTTTTCAGATGTGTATTCTTGTTTGGGTACATGGGGGCTCAGTCATAGCTACTGAAAAGAGCTATTGACTTATGGAGAAGGCCTGTGGCTATGCTCTATGTGTTGCTGCTTGGCACTGCTTGCTGCTGTGACTCTGCTTGTCTTTCTTTTGGTCACTTATGTGTCCAAGTTTTGGCAGTGTCCTGCAGTAGGTCCTTGTGTGCTATCTTTGCCACTGTTGGTCCATATTTTTGGCAACTGTGTCAGGCACAACTCATGGTGGCTATGATGTCATGGGGACTACCTTTTATGGTGTCTTTACCCAATCCTCATGCCAGACCCTAGGTGTAAGGGGTGTCAGCTTATTCCAGTTACTGGAAACTGACTTGACAAAACCATGAGGCATTTATGTCGCTGACGGTTGAGTCTTGTCAGTAGCTACTTAGGTTTTGTGTAATACAAACCTTTGCAGTGGGTATGGAAGCCCATCTGAGATCTGATACTCCCTCTCTGTAAGCCAGTGTGAGAAACTGGATACATCGTCGACTCTACCCATCAAGATACATATCAAGACCCACTTTTTTCATTTGTACCTCATCTGCTGTAATAGGGATGTTGTACTCATGCCACTTGCTAGCCCACCATCATGCCTAAAGCCTCCAAACATTCTGTCATTGCCTTTGAAGAGATGACCAGTATCGCCGAACATATCACCATCTCTCGCAAAACCAGAGACAAGTTCAAGGATGCAGGAAAGACTAGGAAAACTGTTTGTCCACCTCCATCTCCTCCTCTCATCTCGCGTATTCTGTCGCCAGAAGAGTATGCAGAGAAGTATAGAGAGTTTGATGAGCATAACCACAAAATGTCCTTACTTGCACGCCTCACTCCAAAACCCCTCATTGAATGACTTACCCTTGAGGATGTAGTGTCCACCCTCTCCCTTGTGTCTCCTTGTGTCAACCTGGAGCCCAGGGAATACACTCCTTATACTCCACCTCCACCTATTCCTACCAACCTTCATATTCACAAGACCAAGTATCTTTTGTGTATCCAGGAGTTTCATAAGCTCATTCAGCCCACCTTGGATTGCTTAGAGCCTATATTCAAGGCCTTGGAACAGAGAGTCCAAGACCTTACCCTTCCACTAGAGAAATCGGCAGAAGAGGTTCAGAATGATCCACTCTGGGAGTGGTTCAATTGGTTGCAGGTTATTGAAAGGGATATAGAAGAGATTGGCAACAAGTTTAAGAATGGTGACTGGAGGAAACTTAAAGGAGCTTGTAAATGTATTGGACAAGTTTCATTTAACAACTTATCTACAAGGATATTGGAGATCAGAAAGGAATTGTTATCATTAAACATTACCTTACCTTAGAAATAGTCTCATAACAATGATATTGATATCTTTATGGCATTGGCTATGCATGATTGCTTTTATCTTAGTGTGTTTAAGATCTGTTTGTTCATTTTGTTGACAACTGAGCTTAGAACATGTCAAACCAAATTTCTGCGTACACCTCTTATGAGTCCACTGTTCAACTCCCTGAAGATGATGTCAACCAATGGGGAGCAACAATTGGTCAAGGCATCAACTTTGATGCTTTAAACTTACCTGATGAACCTCACCGAATGGTCATGGCTCAATTGCTTCGCAATGCCCATGTTACCAACATTGAGTTAATCAAGGAATATGTTGATGACCAAATCAATGAATTAACTAGTCATTACAATACTGCCCTGGAGACGGCATATAACCATATTGCCCTCCTTGAGGCTACTGTTGCGTCCTACTATCATTTGGGTGCACAAGTCAACAATCTTCAAGGACAAGTCAACAGACTCCCTGCAGATGTCAATGCTGGTGTTGCAAAAACCAGGATTCCAGAACCACCAACATTTGCTGGCTCTGAGAATAAGATGCAGTTGGAGGACTGGCTGAATCAGATTGCCCTTTTCTGTGCTGCATCTGGTGTTGTCACCGATCAACAGAAGATTATTTGTGCTCTCACTCACCTATGCTCACCAGCCAGTACTTACATGAAGGACTACTTTGTCAAGGTCCAAACTGGTGAAGCACTTGGGACATGGAATGACTTTGTTAAGGAGTTAAAGAACATTTACGGACTTAGGGATGATAAGGAAGGGGCTAAGAAAGAGTTAACCACTATCTGGACAAATAAGGAGCTGGCCAAAAAGAACTTTGTCAAATTTGTGGAACATTATCGTACTCTGGCTAGGATTGTTGAATATCCTAATGAAGTCCACATTGACAAATTGAAGGAGGTGATTCCTGACAAGTTGCAAAAGTCACTTGTCATATATGAGATCAACAATTCGACTCCTAAGACCTGGGATGCATATCTCCAGCTCTTACTTAAGGCTTATAAACTGCTCCATCCAGAGAAGGCACAGGGTGTTATTTTCGGCAATAGCGGAAATACAAGTGGTAGTGGCAACAAGGATCCGAATGCTATGGAAATAGACCAAGCAAAGAAGAAGAAAGTCCAGGAAGCCAGTGTGCAGGAGAAAGCACAACGGTATTGTCAGATTTGTGCTGGGAAAGGACATAAGTCCAAGAGTAAAACCCACAACACCAATGATTGCTATGACAAACCAGGGAACAAACACAAACATCCCCAGAAATCAACACCAGCTTCAACCTCTAAAGTCACTCCATCGTCATCTGGATCTTACAATGGTGCAAATAAAACCAAGTCTTTCAAGGCAAGACTTGTAGAAATGCTCAACTCTATGGATGATGAAGACCCAGAACCCCTTTTTGAGGACTTCAACATCAACAGCGCGACTATCAAAGACCTTCCTGATTCTATGCCTGTTGAAACAAAGGCTATAGCACAGATCAATGATGTGCAGAAGGAATCCAGGAAGCCAATGGGCTCCAAAAAGCTTAAAGGAAGGGCTCAGATGGATTTTCCTGAGGGACTGTAGAGGATAACGTCTGTGATCTACAGTCAGGGAATAGTGTACCCAATGTTGGCTCAGATAGTTCTGAAGTAGTACTGGAATCTTGTGTAATTAATACATCGCGCAACAAGACTTCTTTGTTCAAAATTCCAGTTACACTATGGGTATACAGCACAAAAGTGCAGACTGAGGCTTTAGTTGATTTGGGAGCCACAGCAAACTTTATTGACAGAGAGTTTGTCAAACAAAAGAACCTGGCTACTAATAAATTGGCATCTCCATATAGAGTTATTAATGCAGATGGAACTCCAAATCAAGCTGGACAAATCAACAAATATGTCTGTGCCTATGTTGAGATTGGTGCTCACAAGTCCACACACTATCTTTTTGTTACTCAACTTGGGAGCAAAGATATGATAATTGGATACTCATACTTGCATAAGCATAATCCTGCTATTGATTGGCACAAAGGGGAATGGGAGTTCACCAGGTGCCCAGATACATGTACCAATAAAGCCTGTAAAACATGAGATATAGAAGCTGGTGCCAACGAGCTTCAACTCAATCCAGATAATCCATGGGATACTTCATTGGACGACTTAGGTGATGAAGACATGGATAATCCACACATCAATTGGGTTGATACAAGCAACCCTCATGATTGCCAACAAGCTATGGTGATAGCGTCTATGTTTGACAAAGACATAGATGAGGAGCTTGATGACAAGGACACACGAAACTGGAAAGAACATGTACCAGAATGGTTACATGACTTTGGTGATGTGTTTTCAAAAGTCAAATCTGAGCGTATGCCAACCAGAAAGGTGTATGATCATGGAATTGAGTTTGAGGAAGGTGCAACGCTTCCCAAGCCAGCTAAGGTCTACCCACTTTCACCAAAGGAGAGAAATTCTCTTGATGAATGGATTGATGAAGAACTTTGCAAAGGTTATATACAGCCTTCTACAAGTCCTATTGCTGCACCATTTTTCTTTGTCAAAAAGAAAAATGGCAGCCTGTGACCAGTTATGGATTACCAAACCCTTAACAATATCACTGTCAAGAATTGCTATCCTATTCCGAGAATCTCTGACTTGATTGAGTCACTCAGTCGAGCATCAATCTTCACTAAGATTGACCTCAGGTGGGGGTATAACAATGTCCGTATCAAAGAGGGAGATAAGTGGAAAACAGCTTTTATCACAAGACATGGATTGTTTGAGGCAAAGGTTATGTACTTTGGATTCTCCAATGCACCAGCTACATTCCAGAGCATGATGAATGACATACTGGGTGATCTGATTTGTAGAGGACAGGTCATGGTGTATTTGGATGATATCCTAATATTTGGGAATGACCAGAAGGAACACAGGAAGATCGTCAAAGAAGTGCTGAAAAGGCTTCGAGACAATGATCTATTTGCTAAGGCAGAGAAGTGTTCCTTTGAGCAAACAAGTATAAAATATCTTGGCATGGTCATTTCTCATAATCAAGTTGAAATGGACGAAGAAAAGGTTAAAGGAGTTCTTGAGTGGCCAGTACCTGCAAAGGTCAAACATGTTCAGGCATTCATTGGATTTGTGAATTACTATTGCAGGTTTATCAAAGACTTTTCCAAGATTGTCAAGCCACTCACAAATTTGACCAAGAAAGACCAAACATGAGTGTGGGAGAAAGAGCAACAGACTGCTTTTGAGGCGCTGAAAGAGGCCTTCACAACAGCTTCCATTTTACGTATTCCAGATGATGAAAACCCTTTCAGACTGTCAACAGATGCTAGCGACTTTGCAACTGGTGCAGTACTGTCTCAATTGGACCCTAAAGACAAACTATGGCATCCTGTAGCCTATTTCTCCAAGTCATTAGATATTCATGAATGCAACTATGAGATCTATGACAAAGAGCTACTTGCTATTATCAGGGCCTTAGAAGAATACAGACATCATCTAGAGAGACATCCAGAAAAGTTTGAGATCTGGTCAGATCATCAAAACCTCATGTACTTCAAGTCAGCACAGAAACTAACAAGAAGACAAGCTTGGTGGGCACTATACCTCACACATTTTCACTATTTCCTACACCACAAACCAGGGAAGACTATGCAAACTGAAGATCCTCTGTCCAGGAGACCAGATCATGAAGAGGGGGTAAACTTCAATAATGAGAACCAAATCCTCTTAAAGCCTGAATTTTTTGCTATTCATGCTATTGAAGCTATTCATGAATCACTCATAAACAACAACAAAATCCTAAGAGAGGTCAAGCAAGCATTACTTTCTGACAGTGTCACCAAAGACTACAAGTCCCTTCTACAGTCAGGTCCTTGTGAATTTGGAAAGTCACTACAGGACTGGAACTATGAGAATGGGTTATTACTCTATAAAGGGAAAGTCTATATCCCTAAAAGCGCAGATGAACATTTGAGACGCAAAATTGTCCAAGCACATCACGACCTTCTATCAGCAGGACATCCAGGTAGATGGAAAACCTATGAGTTGGTTTCCAGAAACTATTGGTGGCCTAGTATGTCTATCTTTGTCAAAAACTATGTCAAAGGCTGTGATATGTGTCAGTGGATGAAAAATCGCCTACAGCAGCCCTTTGGACTGCTCATTCCAAACAAGGTGCCTAATGGACCTTGGGAGATTATCTCCACCAACCTCATAACTCAGTTACCAGAGTCTAATGGCTACAATGCAATCTGTGTTGTAGTTGATAGGTTAACTAAACGAGCTCATTTCTACCCTATTACCAACCGGTTCACCTCAAATGACATGGCACAACTACTCTATGACAGGATTTATCCTTTACATGGACTGCCATTGCAAATCATCTCTGATAGAAGAGTTCAGTACTCAGCTGAACTTTTCCAAGAGTGGTGCCATTTATTGGGTATCAAGTCAACTATGTCCACAGCATATCATCCTCAAACTGATGGACAGACTGAGCATGTTAACCAGACACTGGAGCAATACTTGCATTGTTATGTTGATTACAACCTAACCAACTGGTCAGACCTGCTATCAACAGCAGAGTTTGCATACAACAACCAAGCATTTGAAGGTACCAAGGAATCACCCTTTTTCCTTGAGTACAGTCGGCACCCATGAGCAGGACCTATTGTCCAGGCAACCACTGACACTGACCTGAATGACATAGCTCACAAACGACAAGAAGCACAAGAGCAGGTGAAAGCTGCTCTGGTACTTGCAGCAGAAAGGATGAAGTGGTATTACAACTAAGGTGTCCAGAAAGTCCCTTTTAAAGTTGGAGACAAAGTACTACTCAGCCTCAAGGACTATCAGACAACAGAATGAGCACTCAAACCACAATATGAGGGACCATTTGAAATCATTGAAAAGTTGTCCCCAGTCACCTTCCATCTGAGAATGCCAGCTTGTTACCATTCTATACATCCAGTCTTTCATGCTAGCAAATTGGTCACCTATTTGAAATCAACCATTACAGGACAAAACCCATCAACCCCTCCTCCAATCCAAATTGGTGGACATGATGAGTGGGAAGTCAAAAGGATTCTCCAACATTGTGTTTGCAGGAAAAAGAAGAAGTTTCTGGTTAGATGGAAAGGTTTTAATGCTGGAGATGATACATGGGAACTGGAGTCAAACCTTCAGAATGCAAAGGAGAAGATGCAGGAATACTGGAATCTTCAACCTAGACATTAGGATCACTTCTCAATGGAGCTTGAACCAAAAGAGAGGGTAATGTCACAGATTTGGCAGAATACATTGTTTACGTTATATCTCGCCAAATACTGGGCTGTTTACCTCGTGCTTAGTACTGTTGGAAAGCCCTCGTCTGTCGCAT
>QFDT01002029.1:0-19040 GCA_003315915.1 Macrolepiota dolichaula
TATATTATATTAATTTTAATCAGTCTCTCACGGTTGGCCCAGACCTGACACCCGCATCACCTGTTGCCAGAGTATATTTCATCTTGTACCGGCACTGCCGGCCATTCTTTGAGACTTCTGTATCACCGGTTGCCGGTGTATTTTTCATCTTGTACCGGCACTGCCGGCCATTCCTTTCCGCTCGATTGCCAGCGGGCCCGCTGGCCCCGTGTCAGTCAATACATTGTATGCGCCCGCTGGACCGTGCCGGTCAATACATTGTAGGTTGACTACCTGTCGTGAATATGTTTTACATCGACTGTTGATGAACACTGGATCTGGTAACTCCTCGGACATTTCCTTTACTTCGGCCTCATCCCTGAGCTGCACAGGTTGCACTATTTCTGAAATCTCTCTCACGTCCTCATCTAACAATAAATCTCTACTGATACCCACGTTGCTGAAGAACCCAAACTCATCCAAAGTCGCTACCCTTTACCCGCTACTTGATAGTGGAGCACAGGGAAACTTCGTCTCTCCCTTGACTATCCAAAGACTTGGGCTGAGAACAAAAGCATTAACGCATCCTATTGTCGTACGAAACATCGATGGCACCCTTAACAAAGGAAAGACCATCTCAGCGCAGACAGAGGTCATCCTTAGCATCGATAAGAAAGACGTCAGCATATCCTGCTACGTTGCTGAGATCGGAGAACAGACCATGATACTTGGCCTTCCCTTTCTCAAAGATACCAACCCCGATATTGACTGGTCAAAAACGACCTTTAGATGGAGGGAAAAGGGATCCAATACGCTGCGAGCTGAGGACCCTCTCACCCTGGGTACTGACCAACAGACCCACATAAACAAACTATTGATTGCTGAAACCATGACCTTGAACGTACCCTATCTTGCACGAAGACAAGCCTTGCTCGGTTATGATGCATTGCTTGATCTCGCTACTACCTGTCTTGAGATCAATGTAAAAACATCCGAATCACAGAAAACCTTCCAGGCTTATCATGGTGTAAAAGCCCAGGTTGATGTGAAGGAGATAGTCCCTAAAACCTATTGGGAATATCTACCACTATTCAGTGAGAAGGAATCCAAGAGATTTCCACCCTCGCGACCATATGATCATAAAATTGACCTCAAACCGGACTTTAAGCCGGAGGCTGCCAAGTTGTACTGTTTAACGGACACAGAGCTCATCGAATTACGAAAATTCCTTGATGATAACTTACGAAAAGGATACATACAGAAATCTGAAAGCCCTCAGGCTGCACCCTTCTTTTTTGTTTCAAAGAAAGATGGAAAACTACGCCCAGTTCAGGACTATCGCAGCCTGAACAAGTACACCATCAAGAATGCCTACCCCATCCCTTCCATCCCACACATCATGGATTGACTATGAGGAGCCTGTTACTTTACCACCATGGACATTCGAGCAGGATACAACAATGTCTGCATCCGCAAAGGCGATGAATGGAAAGGCGCCTTTCGCACCCCCTTCGGACTCTTCGAACCTGTTAAGACTCGAACACCAGACGTCGGAGCGGACGTTGGAGACGGAGCGGAGGGGGCGAGACCTTGGCTTCAACTTATGTGTTGTGCCCCTCTCGGTATCGCGATGGTCTCACTTGAGAACCAAGGATGGAGAACGCCCGAAGGTGGAGGGTCGTCTGAAGACGGAGGGTGGGAAGACAGATAGGGAGAAAGACTGGAAGTATCCGAAGATGGAGGCAGACAGACGGAGGGTTCGGACACAAGTTAGAGCAGGAAATCTAAGTCGATTATCAGACTGGAGAATACAAACGTAGTAGACTAGGTTTATATACTGCAGTGGATAAGAGAGTAGTACTAATCATAAGGTCTACTAATGACATACTACATAGGATAGTGAACAAAGGAACATATAGAGACAAAGGAAGACAAAGGAAGACAAAGGAATAAGAAGTTGTAGCAATCATGTGGACGCGGAGCGAATGAGTAAGCTACGGAGGAAACTCGGAGGGACGGAGGAGATGTGAGGATCAGATAAAAGATAAGACGGAATAGGAAGATCCAGGAACTAAGAGAAAACCGAATAGCCGAGGTCGCCGGAGGAATGGCGACCAAGATGCCCGAGTAACCGAGAGGAGGGAAGTCCGAGGGGATAAAGCCACAGGAGAGCGGAGAGGTGATATCGGACCGACGGAGTGCTGTGGCTGAATGGTGGCGCAGAAGCCGAGATCCTGTTGCTATGGGGAAAGCTTAACGGACAGCGGAGGTCGTCCGGAAGATCTTCGGACAGGTTCCTAACAGAACCTCGCGTTATGTTCTTTGGCATGACAAATAGTCCTGCCACCTTCCAAGCGATGATGGACCACATCTTCCGAGACTTAATTAACAAACATGGTCCTATGGCCGTCATTGTCTACATGGACGACATCCTCATCTTCTCCAACTCTCTTGATGGACTCAGGACTGAAACCCTCGAAGTCCTTCGACGTCTCAAGGAGAACAATCTCTACATCAAACCAGAGAAGTGCAAGTTTGAGCAAACCACCGTCGAATACTTGGGAATGACCATTGCCCATAATCAAGTTCACATGTCGAAAGACAAACTTGCAGGAATTCGAGAATGGCCAACACCAAAGGCTGTCCGAGATGTCCGTAAATTCATTGGCTTTGCCAACTTCTACCGCAAATTCATCCATCACTATTCACACATCTGCGCACCATTAAACATCCTTTTGAATAAAACCAAAACCTTCGAATGGACCGATGACACTAACAATGCCTTTATCACCTTAAAGGACGCATTCCAGAAGGAACCCATCCTCATCACACCCGACACTTCTAAACCATTCATTGTTGAAACCGATGCATCCAACTATGCTACAGGCGGCGTCCTTATCCAAAAAGACAATAATGGAAACGAACACCCATGCGCCTATTGTTCCAAGTCACTAGACACAACCCAGAGAAACTATGGAACACCCGACAAGGAACTACTTGCTATCAAACAAGCCTTAGAGGAATGGCGACACTATCTTCTCTCGTCTCCCCACCAAATTGAAATCCGATCCGATCACGACAATCTTTGCTACTGGCAAGACGCCAGGAAACTATCCCGTCGGCAAGCTCGTATCTGGATGGAGATCCAAGAGTACTCATTCACCATTCATCATCACCCTGGCAAAACAATACCAGTGGTGGACGCACTCTCTTGCCGACTGTTACGACCTTCCTAAGTAGTCAACTCAGGTTGCAACAAGTGATGAAGACTTGAGGGCGATGAGAGAGGAGAGAAGGGGAATCAACGAGTTGGTAAAGCGTAGGGAATACAGCAGAGTATCTAGGTGTATATATACTACTGAGGTATTCCTATCGGGGAGTCTATAACGGCGGCTGAGTAAGTCATGACATATAGGCTGAGTAAACAATGGGTTGGGCGCAAGTAGAGAAACAGCGGAGGGATGATAGGTCCATGACAAGCGGGGCGATGATAGGAATGGATGGATATTATAGTACACGATAGCCCCAAGGGAATATAACACCGACCTGATCATGAGATTGATGGAAAGGAAGAGAACAAAGATTGAATAGTTCTACCCAAAGAATTATTTGCGAATGCCATATCACCCGAAACCATATCCAACACCAGCCAACCATCCCTCGAAAAGAAACAAGACATTGTTTCTCGGCATCACGATCATCATTCCGCTGGACATCCTGGCATCGACGAAACCATCCATCGAGTTCGTTTAGAACGAACCTGGCCTGGCCTCCGTGAGTTTGTAAAGAACTATGTCGCAGGCTGCCACATCTGCCAACAATTCAACATTGACAGATGACCAAATGCACCATCTTTTCAACCCCTAGAACCATCAACTTCAAAACGACCATTCTCCGACATAGCGATGGACCTCATCACCAATTTACCCACAACATTGGACGGATATGACTCTGTATTGTCCGTGGTGGACCGCGGACTCACAAAGGGGATAATGGTACTACCAACCCGCAAAACAGTGACGTTTGAAGACATTGCAACGTTGTTAATTAAATTTTTCTATCCAAGATATGGAATTCCAACTTCAATTGTCGCAGACCGAGACCCTCGATGGGCAAGCAAAGCGGCAAAAGCCTTTTTCACTTCTCTTGGAATCACCATGCGTCTCTCCACAGCATACCACCCCCAGACTGATGGAGCAACCGAACGATCACACCAAGAACTTGAAACATATCTCTCAAAATATTGCTACAAGGATCCGACAACATGGGCCGACAAATTATCACATTTTGAGTACAAATATAACTCCACTCCGCACGCAGGAAACAAGAAGACACCATTCAAACTTCTGTACGGCTACACACCTCCACCCATTCCCCAATTCCTTGAAATTACAAACGCACCAGCAGTCAATGACCGACTCAAAGACCTCGACATCCACCAACAAAATGCTGTTGAGGTTATGACGAAGAACATGAACCGGATGGCCAAACAAAAGCCTAACCGATCTGACACCTTCAAGAAAGGAGATAAGGTCTGGCTTGATGCCAAGAACCTTCCCCTTCAAGAACAATCGTCTAAAATCCGACCTCGACGCTATGGCCCCTTTTCCATTGCAAAACAAAGAGGACCCCTTGCATATGAACTCACCCTTCCCAAGACATGGAGAATCCATCCAGTCTTTCACGTCTCCTTGCTCAAACATCACCGGAAGACTGAGCAAAACAACACCGAACCTGAAGCCGAACCACCAGATATTATTGATGGCCAAGAAGAATACAAAGTCAAAGATATAATTAACCATCAACTTAACCGAGGCCGACTCACCTATCTCATCAAATGGAAAGGTTACCCCAATTCAGAAAATACATGGGAACCTGAACAGCAACTCCTTCCTCATTCGACCAAAATCTTAAACAACTATAAGAAGAAACATCAACTCTAGATTGGATTGCAAAAGCTCATATGTCTGACCAAGCAAGCAACCATGCCTACAATGACTACGAACCCCTCTCTGAACCCCCAACCACTGACCCCCTACCCATCTCGCACAATGACGTCTGGCCCATGGATACCTCCACCCCATCCATGACTCGTCTCATCCCAGCCGAGAACGTATATACCTCCAGTGAACTACCATCACCATCGTCATCCGTCCCAACCACTGTACGTTTATCCGACGACTCAGGACGATGGCCTTTCAACAGCATTAACCCATCTGTCCTCTCCCAACCTTCTTCGACATCCAGAGGAGATCCTTCGTTACCTTCGGTCCCTAGCGCATTCCCAACAGCTCCCTCTATTCCGCTCCGTCTCAAAGATGTTTTGGAAAATAAGGACTATCAAACTTTCCTCCAACAAGCCCTCACTTCCATTACTGGACGAAACCCACATCATTATTCACAGGGACAACAAGATCGAAATATGGACGCACAATCAAGCATCCATCCACACCCCATCACCCCCTCTTCACATTTATCAAACACAGAGTACGCCAGCCCTGTCGCTGCAATCACTGCCACTTCCCTTGCATCACAGATGGACTTCCACCAACCAATTCCCGCACCAGGCCCACTCAACTCTTTCGAATATGACGAGCTCTGGATCAACCTCCAAGATACAGCCAATAGAGCAGGCCATACACCACTCAATCAGGCCGGACCTAATCTCAGCACCCTCTGAACACGCTACGCAGAGAACCTCCTCACACAGACCCTCACATACCTCGCATCTATCAGTCCAGAGAACGTCCAACGCACCGTCACAGCCTTTGTCAAGACGTCTCCTCAATCCCAATCCTATGCAAACGCCACCTCCTCTCACTCCCAACGTCAAGGAGTGGCTAGCCTTCCTGGGAATCCAAACCCCAGTTTATCAGTACCTACAGCTATCGGACGAAACGGAACATGAGACAAACCGCAAGTGGAACCAGGAACCTATCACTGGAAATATCAGGAGAACGGATACACCCTTACCACCGATGGAAGATCGCATTTCTACCGCATCAGAACTGACCCATGGATCCCAGAGACCTTTCAGCCTCAACATAAGGCTTCAAACAAACAACGCCCCAACCTTGCCATTTACCCAAACCTCCATGCCCTCGTCCTCGTCCTCGAGCAGATGGGAGACCGTAATCCCATACGAGACTATCCCCAATGGAAATATGCAATCACCCACCGCGTCTTACCGATCCCTTGGGCTCTCAAACTTCCCCAGGAACTCCTAATCGTATACTCACACGGCTGCTGGGCCTGTCAAGGCGTCGGACACATCGGTGCAGACTGTCCTACCTATAAATGTCGATTCTGCAATGACTCTAAACACTACTCCTGGATGTGCGCTAGAAGACCAGCCACTCCAACCTATCCTTCGCGTCATTCTACTCCCCTTCAAACCGTCACCTTCGAGGAGGCCCGAAAACGATGCCACTTCCTCAAAAACGCTCTCATCTTAGGACAACACGCCCGACAAAACATCCTTTATGAAGACCCCAACATTATTGTTCCTCAACCAATGCGACGTGATCCTAACGCCACCGAAAACATCACAACCGAATACTGGTACCACCCGAATAACCGTCGCATGGAAGGACGAATCGTCAACACCAGTGGCAACCCCATTCGATGCGAACAAATCCGTCTCATCAATGAAGACCCGGTCTATCAATAATCGAGTTGGAGTCTTGATATACAAAGGGGATAATGTTACGATTGTCTCCTCTATTCTGTAACAGTATGTCACTTCTCTTCATCATCTCGGACTCGTCCTAGTCTCCTACCCTCCTGTCTATTCTTGTCACCATCATTCTTAAGAGCTGTGCCCCTTCTCTATATTTGTCTGATCGGTCAGAGGCCGAGTCTCTCTATTATGCATGCACTAAAGATAGCGACACCTCAGTGAAAGGGTCGGGGATTGGATCTCGATGTGCGGACTCTATTTACCATGTATTTGTATATTGATTAGTCTGGACAAACGTCGATACCGCCTCATATACTGAAGCATAGTGTACTGTGTACCTTAGCTTTAGTATTGTTGTTAACCAGCGTGTTCTCATCAATATCGTTCGATGTTGCAAATCTGTTCCCTCAATCGTCTTCACTGACGATTAGACTTACCATATAACACCTGCCTGGAAGCTCTGCGCGTCGCTCAAGTTCAGGAGATGACCTCTCCATTGTTACATCGAGAAGACCTTTGTCTTGCTCAACTCCACTTGGCGCTTACCTCGTTCTCTAGTCTGGGACTACAGATCGACTGGTAGTACTGCTGAGGCGACTTCTCAGCGGCCCATCTTCTGGCACGGCTTTGGACTAGGTCTGAGCATAACACAGGGTGTCCAACATTGGGTGGGTTGTGGTGTTCTGCAAGGATCTTTTCTTGGAGTTTTGCCTCTGTGGGTATGCATATGTGATCATCCCAATATGTTATTCCATCTGTTGTAGCTGTGCGCTGTGGTTCTTCCTTTAACCATTTGTAGACTTGTCCGTCAAGTTGTCCATTTCTTATTTCTACTTCCCATTCTTCTTTTGGGGTAATCTGGTAGCTGTTGGCTCGGAATATTTGTATGGGCGGTGTCAAGTGTTTGCTTCTGGTTCTTCTGGCAAATAGGGATTCCTTTAGTACAGTGACCTTTGGCTCGGGTTCTTCGTCTCCTTGTATTCTCCTGGATAGGATGTCCGCCTTGGTGTTAGTCTTCCCCAGGGTATGCCTGAGCATGAAGTCGTAGTCTTGTAATCTGAGGTACCATCGGGCTTGTTGTCCATTGAGTTTCTGGGGTTCCCTGTAGTACTTCAGGTTTTTGTGGTCTGTCCAGATTTTGAATGGTTCCTTGGCTTCCAACAGATACTGCCTCCACCTTTTGAGTCCTTCCATGATAGCAAGTAATTCTTTGTCATAGATTTTGTAGTTCCTTTCTGCTGGGTTCATGGTTCTCAACATGAATGCTATTGGGTGCCACTTGTTGTGCTGGAGTTGGGAGAGTACTCCTCCCACTGCGTATCCCAATGCATCTACTTCTATCCTAAATTGTCCTTCATCCTGTGGTAGAGCCAATACTGGTTCTTCTGTTATTCTTTTTTTGAGTTCCTCGAATGCCTGTTGTTGCTCTTTCTCCCACATCCATCCTGCATTGCCTTTGACCTTGTGTAGTGGCACTGCGATTGCACTGAATCCCTTGATGAATCTTCGGTAAATGTTATGGACCCAGGGACTCACGTCCTAGTTCCTGAGGGCCAGAACCTTCTCAGAGTCATCGCTGGGCACACCTCCAATTACAGGCTCACACCTCTCCCCCCTGTCTACAATTGTGACGAGCTTAATGCAGTTCTACAATGAGCTATGCATGCGGCTCCCTACCGCCACATAATTGGAGACGGCAAAGTCCTTAGCATGTATCCAATGTGCTGGATGGCAGCCATTGAGAATGGATGGCGCCCCTATCCAGTCACAGATAATTGTACAACCTGGCGACATCCATACATGTTCTATGACGAGCAAGAACTTCCTTGAGTTCTTGCTGCGCTTATTGAGTCAGGAGAATATGGGCATCACTACCCGTTGCAGCCTTGGCTGTTCAACAACTTGTCCAATGCTTCTTCTGACTCCTCAGAAAATGTACCACTCTGTGCTATTGCCTCTTATTACCAGGAGATGTCCTCGGAGATCGTTCCCTATGATTTCTCGTCCTCATCCTCGTCCTCCTCAGCCTCCTCATCCTCATCCACAGCGCCTACGCCTCAGGAGTCCTTCACGGGCTTCCCCACCTTGTCCGAATGTTCTACTGTCTCAAGTAACAATGACTTGGAGTAGATAGAACATTATAGTAGATCATGGACTATGATTTAGATACAGACTGACTCATTGGATGCTCTGTAGTGTACTAGTAGTTTCTCTCTCTCGATCAATGACTTGGACAGACACTTATGACTTGTATATACAGTAGTACACAGACGGCCTTTGGACTTGTATAAATAGGTGTAAATTACAGGATCAAATTTTTGATTCTCTTCTGTTGCAACTTAACTGTTACCCGTCTAATCCAAGATTGGTCAACTTTAACTTCTAATCCTCTGAAGTTAAGGACCCATAGCTGCGACGCTTCAATGCTATTGGTTGCTGGCTATACTTTGGTATCGTCACTTCGCCAATTCACCTATTAGCAGGCTGGTTAAGGATCTCGGTCCTTAATTAGCTAGGCGCCTCCTAACTTAGGTCTAGGAGCCCACTGAACCATAACAGTAAAAGTTTGCGAATCCTAGGAATGATTCTACTCCTTTGACGTTTGTTGGGGTTGGCCAGTTTTGTACTGCTTCTATTTTCTCCCCCTCCATCTTTACTTTGCCATCTCCCACAATGGTGCCCAAGATTGGTATTTCCGTTGCATTGAACATGCACTTTGTCCTCTTGAAGTACAGGTTGTGCTTCTCCACTATTTCCAGGAATCTGCATGTTCGTTCCACTAGTTCTTCCTTTGTCTTTCCAGGTATCACAAAGTCGTCCATGTAGTTGATTAGAATACCCTCCTGCAGCAACTGCCTGCATATGCAGTTCATCATCTGTTGGAATGTTCCTGGGGAGTTACACATTCCGAAGAACATGACCATCAGTTTGAATAGTCCCTTGTTTGTTACGAATGCCGCTTTCCACTCGTGTCCTTCCTTTATCCGGACATTGTTGTAGCCCCATATGATATCCAGTTTGTTGAAGTATTTTGCGTCTTTCAGCTTGTCAATGACTTCTTCTATCAGGGGTAGTGGTGTCTTGTCCTTGATTGTATGTTGGTTCAACTTCCTGTAGTTTTGGCACAACCTCTTGCTGCTGTCCTTCTTGGGTATGAAGAAGCACGGTGCGGCATAAGGAGATTTAGATGGTCTGATGTGTCCTGAAGTGAGATTTTCCTTTACAAATTCTCGGAGTTCTTTCTTTTCTTTGACTGTCATGGGGTACACCTTGGTGTTCATGTCTTTGGGTGCTGTTTCCATCAGATTGATTTTGTGATCCCATTTGCTTGGTGTCAGTAGTTTGTCGAAATTCTTCTTGTTGAACAGGTGTGTGAATTGTTGTAGGTAGTGTGGTAGATCCTCGGCTTTTGTGGGGTCTGCGGTTTTTTTGATGTCGTCCTCGATTTCTTCCGTTTTTGTCGTTCAATTGTAGGTCTTTCAGTTTCCATGTTGTATCCTGCATCCTTCTGGGCATCTCGTAAAATTGATCCATCCTGCCTTCCAATCTATTTCTGGGTTGTGCGCCATGATCCAATCGTGTCCTAAAAATAGTTCTGCTGATTGGATGTCCGATATTTGTGCTTCCATGTGATCTCCAAATGTGGATACCATCTCTTTCATGAATTCGTCCCAATTGACTGTGTCATCCTCGCCTCCCAACTGTGCTAGTTTCATTGAGGCAAATTGTCCTGCTGTCCCTCCCCTGAGGCGTGCGAGTACTGCTGTGGCCTTGTCATTGGCCCCTTCGATTTTGTTGAACTTCAAAAATAGCAAGGTGGCTCTCCACCAATCTTCTCCATCAAAGAACCCTGGCTCCGGTACGAGCAATTTTCCATGGCCTACTGCGGGCGCTGCTGGTGCTATTTCCTGGTCAGACATTTCTTCACTGTCTGTGTCATCACTTTCTGTTGACACGGTAACACGTGACATGCTCTTCATCACATGACTTGTGATCTTGCCGTACGTCGACAAATGATCCTTGTCAAACACGATGCTATGCGATAACTGCATGGGCATCAATTATGCTTCTTCCTATTAATAGATTACAATAGAGTAGGAACGCATTGCTCTCGCACCTTGTCTGCATGTTGAGCAATGCGGATAGTTAACCTAGGGTAGATGCTTAGTCATCGGACAATCTATATGGTATATAAGGACTTTGTCCAATATGCATAATATTAACTTTCTCTCTACTTCTCACATCGCGCGTATACAACTCGCTCTAACACTCAAGCTCTTCAAGCTTTATCACTAGTTCACTCTGTAAGTGCATGCGTTCTATCTCATAGTACACCGCTACGCTTTATTCTGCTGTTAACACTTTCTGTGTCACTGTCTGTGTCATCGCTTTCTGTGTCTGGCAGTTTGTCGGTGTTATCGTTGCCCTGTGATTCTTCGTCTGAGAATTCTTCTTTGGTGGTTTCTTCTTCTGACATAGTCTCCTCCTCTGAGGTGGTTTCTTCTAGTAACGCTGGTGTTGGTTCTCTGGTCCTGTCTCTGGAAGCAGGTCCACTAAGGCTCATACACAATGGCCTTCTTCTGCAAGGTGAGTTGTAGACGCTTTACCAAATGTTACGACCTTCCTAAGTTGTCAACTCAGGTTGCAACAAGTGATGAAGACTTGAGGGCAATGAGAGAGAAGAGAAGGGGAATCAACAAGTTGGTAAAGCATAAGGAATACAGCCAAGTATCTAGGTGTATATATACTACTGGGGTATTCCTACTGGGGAGTCTATAATGGCGGCTGAGTAAGTATGGCATCGTAGCTGAGTAAACAGTGGAGTAATCGCAGAAAGAGAAACAGCGGAAAGGTGACAGGTCCATGACAAGCGGGGCAATGATAAGAATGGATGGATTTTATAGTACACAATAGCCCCAAGGGAATATAACAGACTCGATGAGCACAGCAAGAACTTGAGGAAGTTCTTGCTCATCATAGAACATGTATGGATGTTGCCAGGTTGTACAATTACCCGTAACCGGATAGGGGTGCCATCTGTTCTCAATGGCTGCCATCCAGCACATTGGGTACGTGCTAAGGACTTCACCGTCTCTGATAATGTGGTGGTAGGGAGCTGCATGCATGGCTCGTTGTAGCACTGCATTAAGCTTGTCACAATTGTAGATAGGAGGGAGAGGTGTGAGCCTATAGTCGGAGGTATGCCCAGAGATGACTCTGAGAAGGTTCTGTCCCTCAGGAACTAGGATGTGAGTTCCTGGGTCCATAACAATGGAGGAGGAAGATAAGTTGCTAAATAGAGTTTTTGGTGATGATAATGATGCCCTGAGTTATGCAGGGTAATTATTCATTTATTTTGATGTTGTTTCCATTTGCATTCTGGGGGACTGTTTATTGAACCCATTTGCACTTTTGTTTTCTGTATGTTTTGTTGATACAGGCACCTCAGTTGACTGGTTATACTTTCATCACATCAGTGACAACCAGCACTTCTATTAGTGCTCTGAAACCTGGATCAAAGCTTTGGCAGTATGGCTACCATCATAGCTTGATCCATGAGGCTGTGTATCATTATAACAGCATGCCTTCATTATGATTAGTTATTAATAGGACAATAACTGACATGCCTCTGATTGCTATCATCTGCATCCATTAATGACCTCATTAGTGTAGTATGCACAGTATGTAACACCCTAGACCCCACTGGGTATATAAGGACAGTAGATAGTACTATGCAATCCAATTCTCTTATCTGCCCTATTCACCCTCAGTTCTATAAGCTCTTATACTTCAAAAGTCTGACCACTAGTTCTATACAAGCAAAGCAAGTGTCTCTATCATACACTACCACTCTATTACTCATTGTATGCTTTGATTTCAATATGTTTTGTTTTGTTTTTTTGGCCTGGACTTCTTCTCATCTCATATACTGTGTTAAGGCATGTTTTGTTACTCTTCATCTGCACAATAGTGTAGATATATTCTTGGACTTTAGCCTCAGCCCTCTTGGAACTGCTATTGTGCACCCATTTGTTGTATGTAGCTATAACAATAAACTTGGATTTCAAAAAAAAGGGGGTCCCTAAAAAAAGGTGAAGTATTTGCCTAGGTTTGACATCTGCTCATTGTCACTGTATCTTATCTAACAATTGACATCTGTTCCTTAATTATCTGACAATCAGGGAACAGATACATGCACACTTGTTTACTATATACTTTCCCATAACCTTTTGTTTGGATATACCATTACCAAACCCTGTCTAGGGTGTTGGTTTGTCAGGGACCCCTGCTCATCCAATTGATGAGATCATGACTATAGTCATAAATCCAGATTTGAGATCTCATATGTGAATTAGAAATATAGAGCTTAATAAATATGAATAAAATATTGTAATCAACTTAATCCAGATTGTAACTTGATTAATCTGGGCACATGAGAACCAAAATTGTGCACCCATAAGGGTCAAACCCATGATTGGAAGAACTTGTGTGGATGATAGCATGTAATGGTCCAACTACATCAATGGTTGCATTGAATTCTAAATAACATCTCTAAATATATAGTGGATATGATAAATTAAGACTACAAAAAAAGTATTAATGTTTATTAATTATCCTAGATTAGTCTAGTTTCATTCAAGATGATCCAGTTGATCTGACCTGCCCTAAAACTAATTTTTGCACAGTATGTATTTCACTACATATTATTTGAGCTATACATCATGGGAGGAAAGAAAGCCCCAGATGCTGAGGCTTGGTATGTGTGTGAAAATTGGTTTTAGAGCAGGTCAGATCAACTGGATCAAATCAGATCAAACTGGATTATCCCAGATTAAATCAGATTAAACTGGATTAAAAATATTTTATTTGTTCTCATTCTGACAGATAGACACTAATAAATATACATAAAATAGGAGATTTTCAATGGTTCCTCTGGTATAGGTGGTTTATTGCTGGTAGTTTGCCATAAAGTCTGGTTTGATCCCTGCTAGTAACATTTTACTTACAACACCATGTATCTCCGGATTTATCTTGGATTTATCTGGATTATCCAAGATCAATTCAATATAATATAATATAATTTATTTTCATTTAACATTGTTGAGGTTAATCTCGAATCTGGATTCATGGCTATAGCTATCATCGGATGAGCAGGGGCTTATGGGTTTGTCCAGTATAGATACCCAGTGGAGGTGACTTACGAACAGGGACACTTGAAGTGCCGAATACATTATACAGGAATTTCGTAGTGATAATAAATCAGATTTTTGAAGGTGGTTGAGGCACGGCGCGGCGAGTTCTCAAACGCGGCAGCCTTCGAAACACGACGCGATGGCCCTACGCGGTGCGGCGAATAAATGTACAATCGGAACGTCATACCCTAGTACCCATATCGCTGTCTGGTTGTGATTGTGTGCCATATTCCGTTGTGGTAAGAGGCCTGACGCAATAGTCCAGACGCCCAAGTCCTAATAGAGTGTGACAGCCTTCATGCACATGGTTCACTCACCTCAGCCTTCACGCATCTTTGAGCTCTCGAGTGTTGACCTTGAACACTTCTACCTTTGAAATGGGCTTCAGAAAGTCGCTCCGGAATTGGTTTAAGAAGAGGTTACACAATCAACTTCGCCCCCACCGCCAGTCCCATGAGAGGGTAGACACAAGCGCCCCCTATGAGGACCCAAGACCATCTCCTGCCAACCTGCACCCACAACCCCCTGAAATCGAGGTGACCCCACCATCTGATCAGCCAGTCCCCACCCCTGTGGCCGCCCAAGCAGATTCTGGGAGGATATCGAGTCAAGGTATGCTTACCACATTGTATCATTCATGATGTTGATAACGCCGACCCCCACAGGTCATCACTCGCAAGCGGAGAATGGGGGCATCCTTTCCGGTGCACATCATTTTTCGGTCAATCGGATGGACGCGGTGGAGGTCCAGAGCGTAGAGACGCAGAGTGTCGAGACGCAGAACGTTGCAAGACAAAATGTGCGAACGCAGATCATCCATAACCATACGAATGTGAACTGTGAGTAGGCCCTGTCTACCTGTGAAGGGATACTGACCTGGGAACTACGCTAGCACTGAAGGACATGTTGCCATATGTTATCCCAGGAGCCGAATTCAACTCAGCTGCTCGGGATCCACCTCCGAAGTGCCACCCCAACACCCGCATCCAGATTCGCGAGGATCTCCACAATCACATTGATGCCACAACAAGACTCATTTGGATCCACGGACCAGCCGGCGTCGGCAAGAGTGCAATCATGCAAACCATCGCCGAGACTGTGATGACTTGTGCAACACTGTTCTTTTCACGTTCCAGCGATCCTCCACGCAATGACTCAAAGAAAGTCTTCACCACTCTTGCATACAACCTGGCCATCGTTAATGACGATTATTACAAGTACATTGAGCGAAAGCTGTCCAAGGATCCATTTTTCCTCGACAAATCCCTCACCGAGCAATTCCACCGCCTGTTCATTGCCCCTTTCATCGACGGTCTCGTCCAAGCCGGTCGTCAACAGTGGATAGTTTTACTTGATGGCCTGGACGAATGCAAGAACGAGCGGAACGAGCAGTGCGAGATAGTGAAACTGATTGGCGACTCCATTCTGCACCACGCTAGAGACATACCATTCATCTGGGTCATCGCAAGCCGACCAGAGGCTCACTTGATGGCTGCCCAGCGCAAACTCAAAACTATCTTTCAAGACCACCCCGCGGAATTCTGGGAGCGTAGTATACCCATTGACTCTGATGATGCCATACAAGATATCGAGCGCTACCTTCACACAGAGTTCACAAAGATTAAGGAGGAGAACCCTGATTCGTTTCCCAGCCCGACATCTCCTTGGCCATCGGATGGCGACTTTGTGAAGGTTGCTAAGGGATCATCCGGTCTTTTCGTATTTGCGTCGACGGTGACAAGGTACATCTCGGTAGATCGTCCGGTCTCCCGCCTCAAGTTGATCGTTACGTTGATCGACCAATCCACACTTCAACCTACGAGGTTACCCCAGAACCCATTCAGCTTGCTCGACCTGTTGTATACCCAGATCATGTCAGACATTCCAAAGGATCTTCTCCCTATTGCAAAAATGCTACTTGGTTACTACCGCCTCATCAACAACGATCCAAATTTTTGGCAAGAAGGACTCATTTATGTGTGTAATATTTTTGGGCTGCCTCAAGATGAAGCATACGGTGCTTTGCGCAAGCTCCATTCGGTCCTTACCTGTCCTTCCCCCGAGGAGGCACAGGATAAAGGCATCGAGTATTTTCATGCATCATTTGCCGACTTTCTCTTCGATCAGTCCCGCTCTGGGGAGTACTATGTGGATTTGAACCAGGAGTTTAACAACATTTGGCAGTGCTCTATCAGAATCCTCAGGGAATTTGAAGCTGGCACAATAGGCTCTACATCACGTTCGTTTTGTTCTGCTTCTCCATGCATATCTATCTAGACTTACATTCAATCAACATAGCTCTTAAGAATGTAAATGTTCAATGGGCGCCTCGAGATGATTCCTTTCGTCTTGTCGATATGCAAAACTTTTTATTTGTCTATGCTCACGTTACATACTTGGGTGCTCTGGCCAAGAAAAGCCATCCATTGTGTTCGTCTTGTTCCGTGGACAATGATTTGCACCTCCTGGCTGATGACTGCGAGGTTATCGATACCTTTCGGAATATTAATCTAGCTTTATTCTTCGGTGATTCGGATATAACAGACAATTTTCGGCACTGGTTTGGTCATCATGTGCGTCCGATATACTGCAAAGGGATCCACATACTCAGGCTCAACTGCTCTGTCTAGGCTCCCAAGGCTATTCGAGAGATGTGGACTTTCCAGCGGTCTCCCATCAGTGAGCTAGATATGAATCGTTTATTTCGGTCCCTCCAGATCAAGCCTTGGTGTTGGTATGTGGCGGAACGTTTCCCCCGATATGTTAACCTAACAGTAGCTGGAAAAGTAAGCATTTACCTTGGTCCTCAATCACATATGTTTGTGCTCACCTAGAACTTGGTTCGCAGGGCGACAGCGAATCCCAATGGTTCCATGTAAAGGGGGAAATTTGGTTAGGGCTAGGGCCGGGATCGAAAACTAAGCCTTTTGACTTGATGGAGGTGATAAAGGCTGCCAAAGAAAGAGGGGTGCAGGAATCGGAAGAAGGGTCGCAGGAATCGGAAGAATTGGAAGAGTTGCTGTATTTTGGAGAAGAGTTTCGAAAACGCGAAATAAGAATTGTAGGAGTGGAGCCGTCGGCACTTTGTGTAGCCGTTGGACCTTTTTCTTCCATGTACTACCCTGATGGCGATGACAGTGATGATGTTGCTTACTATGTTCTCCCTTACTCAGAAATATAGTTTTGAGTATGAAAGTTGTGACGTGTGTAGCAGACAGTAGTATAGGTCTGACGGGGGCGTATGTAGGTGGTAGTTAATTGAGTTCCACTGCAAATCATAGTATTGAGGTGCTCGTGGCCAATCCAGGAAGTATCAGATTGTTATAGGGTTCAAGGGTTGGTTTTCAAGATTTGAAGCCAAACATGAGTTTCACCATCCTATTTCCAAGCACAAGAGGCTCGGATAGTTTGTAACGGTTGATATGAAATGATCCTAAACACAAGAAATCCAACCAATAATTACCCAACTAATCTACACTTCTATACCCGACACGTCAACTCTCCTCCAACCATCGCAATTGTCGCACCCAGACACCACCTCAGCTCCGTTCCCTCGATCTTCTTCCCAATCATAACCTCTCTCCCGTCTTCGAACTCATACCCCAGCCTCAACAAATGTCAGATCGAGACCCACTCCGGTCGCCCCTCCAGTCCCTTCATTAATTCCCTGTCAGATCCCCAGTGCTTGACCCATTCTGTACAGTCACGGCATACGATGTCGGCAGTTTGGGAGATGATTAATACAGTAAACGTCGGTTCTGATGGCGATTTAGACTTGGATTTCTCAGAAGCGGAAAGGAGGGGGAAGACACGGTTATGGAGGTATGATAGTAGAAGGACTTTTCCAGAGGGGAAGGTATCGAGGAGCGAGGGCTGGTATACGCCATTGAACGAACATGGTTTGACTTCACAGATACTGTGGGAATGTTCATCAGGGTGGGCGCTTATATGAGAATCGAGACAAAACACTTACGCATCTTTTGCGAGAACGAGCTGCATGATGCGGTCACAGGCCTCGAGAGAGCCAATATCATCACTGTCCATAGTGACATTACATTTCACTCCAGTCCGCTCGTCTTCAACCTCTACAAGTCTCCGAGTACCCCTAGCAAGACACGGGTCGCCAACAAAGCTGTTCTCTGTCTCCTTCTGTGACGGCGCAGTCCGGATCGAAGACATGAAATCAACTAGGCGATGTACGTGTTTCCGTGCCCGCATGAGTCCGTAGCCGAGGTATGAATGTTGGTATAGTATGTGCTTCTTTCCGCCAAAAATGAGATCATATTTGTGTTCACCCTCCTCCAAATGTGCATCGGAAGTGAACATGGGCTCGAAAACAATCTGAGTCGAAGCGCCTCCGAGGTCGAGGACGGCATAAGTTGGTGTATTGGGTGGAGTATCAGCGCGGATAGTGTTGAGAAGGTATTTGGCGGTAATCCAGGCATCGACGCCCTTGTCCTTTCCGTCCATGACGACCACTGGGTCCTTCTGTGAGTTGGAAAGGGTATTGTTCCCATGGGGGGTTCTCGACCATATGAAGGATATCGTTACTCTGCGAGCTAGGAAGGAGACAAAGGCCTGCAGTCGCGATGGGAGTGCACATCCTCAAACTCTCCGGAATGACTCGCACGGCTTCGTCGAGGAGAATATCAAGACTCTCTGCTGCCTCTTCCATATTTTTTGCATAGGCAGAGAGAGCTGGTTGGGTCATCTTGAAGACCTCGTATTCGTATGAGGCTGACGAACCGCAGTTGTTGAATTTGTAGACGTGGATTCTAGAACCAGTCGAGCCGGCGTCGATCATGAGGACATATTGTACAAGATGAGAGTTGGAGGAGTAGGGACGAGTACAGTGGGTGGTTTTCGATGGGTCTAGGTCTGTCTCCCAGGAGGTGGGGTGATTAACGTCGCTGGGGGCCTTGTTGCTACTTTTGTTCTCAGCTGGGATATTCTCAATGTCACCATCGTAAGGCCGAGATGGAAGATCTACATATGATCAACATTCCAAATAGTCCCTAAGATAGATTTAATGTTGCACCTCTGTTCTTATTCCACAGATAGTTTTTGCTGTGGGGCGCAGCAAACCAAAGAACCCCCAGGGTTAGGCCCGCAATGACAGTGTATTTCTTCCGGTTGAGTCAGCTGACTTGACCCCTCTGTGGCCCAAGGCCACCCTCCAGCCGGTCATA
>QFDT01002031.1:0-17039 GCA_003315915.1 Macrolepiota dolichaula
GAACATTTGAGACAAAGAATTGTCCAAATACATCATGACCTACCATCAGCAGGACATCCAGGTAGATGAAAAACCTATGAGTTGGTTTCCAGAAACTATTGGTGGCCTAGTATGTCTATCTTTGTCAAGAACTATGTTAAAGGCTGTGATATGTGTTAGCAGATGAAAAATTGCCCACAACAGCCCTTTGGACTGCTTATTCCAAACAAGGTGCCTAATGGACCTTGGGAGATTATTTCCACCGACCTCATAACTCAGTAACCAGAGTCTAATGGCTACAATGCAATTTGTGTTGTAGTTGACAGGTTAACCAAACGAGCTCATTTCTACCCTATTACCAACCGGTTCACCTCAAAGAATATGGCACAACTACTCTATGACAGGATTTATCCTTTACATGGACTGCCATTACAGATTATCTCTGATAGAGGGGTTCAGTACTCAGCTGAACTCTTCCAAGAATGGTGCCGGATATTGGGTATCAAGTCAACTATGTCTACAGCATATCATTCTCAAACTGATGGACAGACTGAGCAAGTTAACCAGACACTGGAACAGTATTTGCATTGTTATGTTGATTATAACTTAACCAACTGGTCAGACCTGCTATCAACAGCAGAGTTTGCATACAACAACCAAATATATGAAGGTACCTGTTACGACCTTCCTAAGTGATCAACTCAGGTTGCAACAAGTGATGAAGACTTGAGGGCGATGAGAGAGTAGAGAAGGGGAATCAACGAGTTGGTAAAGCGTAAGGAGTACAGCGGAGTATCTAGGTGTATATATACTACTGGGGTATTCCTACTGGAGAGTCTATAATGGTGGCTGAGTAAGTGTGACGTCGTAGCTGAGTAAACAGTGGAGTAATCACAGAATGAGAAGTAGCGGAAGAGAGACAGATCCTTGACGAGCGGGGCGATGATAGGAATGGATGGTTATTATAGTACACGATAGCCCCAAGGGAATATAACAGTACCAAGGAATCACCATTTTTCCTTGAGTATGGTTGGCACCTACGAGCAGGACCTATTGTCCAGGCAACAACAGATGTTGACCTGAATGACATAGCTCACAAAAGACAAGAAGCACAGGAGCAGGCAAAAGCTGCTCTTACACTTGCAGCAGAAAGGATGAAGTGGTACTATGACCAAGGTGTCCAGAAAGTCCCTTTTAAAGTTGGAGACAAAGTACTACTCAGCCTTAAGGACAATCAAACAACTGAGTGAGCACTGAGACCACAATATGAGGGACCCTTTGAAATCATCAAACAGTTATCCCCAGTCACATTCTACCTGAGAATGCCAGCTCACTATTGCTCAATACATCCAGTCTTTCATGCTAGCAAACTGGTCACTTATTCAGAATCAACCATTACAGGTCAAGAACCATTTACCCCTTCTCCAATCCAAATTGGTGGACATGATGAGTGGGAAGTCAAAAGGATTCTCCAACATCGTGTCCACAGGAAAAAGAAGGAGTTCCTGGTTAGATGGAAAGGTTTCAATGCTGGAGATGATACATGGGAACCAGAGTCAAACCTTCAGAATGCAAAGGAGAAGATACAGGAATACTAGAATCTTCAACCTAGACATTAGAATCACTTCTCAACAGAGCTCAAACCAAAAGAGAGGATAATGTCACAGATTTGGCAGAATACATTGTTTATGTTATATCTTGCTGAATACTGAGCCGTCGACCTTGTGCTTAGTACTGTTGGAAAGCCCTCGTCCGTTGCATTCTGACAATACCCGGGATGTTGCGGGGTGTGCATCCGTTCAGGAGCTACGCACCAATCATTATTATCTATGTCATGTGTTGATTATCTGTGCCATCTGTAGTTTATCACTCCTCATCATTCCAGAGGGTTCTGGAATGATCAGTAAGATAAGATTTTTATTCATGTTGTCATATGGTGTCATTGTTAACAATCAGTAAGGGTTTTATGCCATTGGCTAGGAGATATTAGTTTCTCCATGTAATTAGTAAGGACTAGAGTTTCTGGGGTCATCTGGTAGTGTCCCAGGTCCTAGCCCTCTGTGTATATAAACTAGGCTGTCTGGTGTCTGTAGGACCCAGACTTAACAACTTGTCTACAGCCTAGCCTGTCTTATCCTATCTTCTATCTGATCTCTGAATCTCATCTCATCTCTCACTTGCTTATCTAAGACTGCTGTTCCCCTGCCTCTACCTTGAGCTTAGGTAAGCATCAGGATTTGTGATACGTGTTATCTCACTTTTCAGCTGCCTATTAGTGTATTTATATTCTTGGACTTTGGCCTTGGCTTTCTTGGGACTGCTATCACATGTCCCTTTGCTATACATAGTTACAAGGCAATAAACTCAGATTTAAAAAAAAAATGCACTCAGATCAATAGCACTTGATTTTCAGCAAATCCACAAGCTGGCAATGTCTACTAAGCCTTTTTCCAGGTATAGGTGCATAGGAATATTTGAGAACTGGCTGTGACTATCTTGTTATGACCTTTCTAAGTAGTCAACTTAGGTTGCAACAAGTGGTAAAGACTTGAGAGTAATGAGAGAGTAGAGAAGGGGAATCAACAAATTGGTAAAGTGTAAGGAATACAGCAGAGTAACTATGTATATATATACTCAAGATGTATCCCTAATGGAGTATCTGTAGCAGTGGCTAAGTAAACAATGACATAGTACATAAGTAAGCATAGTGGAGTTGCAGTTATAGAAGTAGCAAATAAGGTCCATGACAAGCAGGGTGATGATAGGAATGGATGGATATTAATGTACACAATTGCTCCAAGAGAATATAACATATCTATGGTGTCCCAAATTAGTGGAGTGTGATAAGCACTTTTCAGGACACTGGGGAAAATAATGAATCTGTACTAACTAGAAAGGAGTGTTCTATTTAATGTTATAGTGACACTGGCCTGGTTCTAAGCTGGTGTGATACTTATCCTCAGATTGTATCAAAGAGGACTCCTTCTCAATTAACACAAAGTGCTAACAGAGGGTCAGAGTTGTTACTCAAGAGTTTATCAATAGAGAGCAATTATAGAGTAGTTCACACTTAAGAACTTAGTAGTTTCTAGTTCAGTAGATAAAGGTTCTATTTGAGTCTCCACCTAACCAAGTAGAACATTGTTCTACATGGTAGTTTTAACCTGGTTTATATACCTTTACCAACTGTACCTAAGAATAACTAGATTACAGATTTTTTCTACCTAAGAAGTAATTGTCAGAGCTGGAGGCTTGACTTGGAAACTTTACAAAAGGTTTTAGAATCCATCTATAGTCCAAAAAGGTCATAAGATTGGTCATAAGGTCAGTTAGCAGGTTGGTCATAAGATAGGTCAACTATCTATAACTTTGTATAAACCTATTGGTCTGAGTTTACAAGATTCAAAGCAAAGTCAATAACAAAGAAATATAGAAAACTAAAGGAAAACATAATTGCAATATTACTTTGTAATATTGACTTTTGGTGTAACAATGTAGTATAAGAAATAATGCTAATCATAACAAGTACTTGTATGCCAGATTTTTCTTTGCATGCTGAATAAACCTGATACATTTCTTGGTGTCCTCAGTGCAGAGGGCCTTGTTTAATGCCTCTTGAAAATTTGTTTCCTGAATGTTAACCTCTAAGGATTGCATTCATTAACATAGCACAGGGTCTGTAAGCCATGTCCTCATACATGCCACCAGTTCTGCTGATAGGTGAAGAGTGAGAGAATGGGCATTGTCATGGTCATGACTAGTGAAAAAAGGCTTCCTTAATCCTTCAATCCTCAGCTATGCCCTTGGCTACTTCCTGAACACTTTTTGTGACTAATGTGAGGGTCCCTTCCTTAAGGCCTGGCTTTGTAGCACTCCTGACAAAATTTCAAAGAAGCAATCAAAGGAGCCCCTGAGCATCACACTCCATATATTTCAGGATGTTGTGGTCTGATCCATAGCCATGCCGGTTGCTGACCTGTTGATCAGAGTCATGTGACTTATTGGGTGACTGCCTCCAGCCTCCCTTATCAATGTGTTCAAGGACATTCAATGTTCAACTCAACATTCACTAAATTGGCATGTTAATTGCAGACCATCATATTATAGCAAGGAAGGATTGCTGGTTGTTGTCTCTGGCATCACAGTCTCGGATTAGGGCTCAAAACTGAACTTGGTTGGTAACTTGACTCTTCATGTACAATTGATGATCAATGGCTCCTGGGGGGTCTTTCCAGATTGTGAACTAGATGAAGTGCAAAATAGATGCCTATACTTAGGACTTGAATTGATGTTATGACCTTGTCTGTTCATCTCAACAAGAGATAGTGTGTCAGGTAACCTCTCAGAATGAACGTGCAAACCACTGTGCTGTTTTCAATGATTTACTCCACATCCGAATAATAGATATGACCATTAAGCTTTGAAGGGAGAGGTGAAACGGATACCTCTGGGGCAGCTACTAAATAAAAAACAAGATATTTGTTTAGAAAAGGTGAATGCAAGTACAATTGGATGAGGAAAGGTTAGGAAAGCTCTGAACAAGTTTACAGTGGACATTATCTATCTCATTCGTCTCTACACAGATTGAAAGACTTTTCTATGTCAAGAATTTTGGGTAAGGCCTTTGTCTGGTAGTAGCTGATGATGGCTAACCAAATAGCAGCTGGAGAGAAGTTTGGCTTCTGACGCGGTGGTAGCAGGGTATTTGGGTCCCGGTGCGGGGGCAGTAGGGTATTCGGCTTCTTCTTGAGCTCCTCCAACCAGGCGGAGGGTTTATCATGGTGCTTGCTGCTGAATGTGGGAGGGACCCGCGTCTGCTGTGGTTTCCAATATCCCGCAATGTCCTCCGCAAACCATTTTAAGCCGTCACATGCTGACTTATATTCATCTTCCCAACCCTTGCGTGGTTTCCACCCATCCATCTCAGAAAGAAAGGTGAAGCGTACCATGCGGCTGTGGGACAAGTCGCACCAAAGCGCAAGGAATGCTTGGTTCTCAGGGGTATCAAGGCATTGGTAGAGGAAAGTCCAGTGGAACGATTCAGGTTCGAACCGGTACAGCTGCGAATTTCCACTAAATTTGTTATCTAGCAGATTGAGTGCGAGGAAAGGGATTGTTCCTGTACGTGCAAGGGGCCTATGTTCCCCTTCTATGTCATTGGTGGAATCGCTAGCGAGGTCCCAGTCGTTGAGCACGCCAATGACCTCACCGTCCTCGTCTTTATAACACATCAGGTTTCCGAGACTGATATCACCATGTCGCAGTTCCTCTTTCCACATGGCATAGTGTACTGGAAAAGCACTCAATACCAATCATTGATTCACACGAATGGAATAGAAACTGACCAGTCATACATTGGAACCAGGCCCACTGGAAATCCGCAGCGCCCTCAAGAGAAGTGATCTTGTCTAGATATCCAAAGACAACAATTCGAAACTGTCAGGAGTCTTTCCTTACTGGATATTGTAGGTTGTCCCGAATTCTGGCAGTTGTGTAGTCGAGTCCACAATATCCGTAAAGTTTTGGCAAGTTTTTGGCGTAATTCCCTTCTTCTATTTGAACCCCTCTCCTGATGAACTCTGCCTCGGGTGTGCGCCCTCGGTGTGGATGAGATAACTTGACGACCACGTCCTCCAATTTCCCTTCAACAACCATCTTTCCCTTCAGAACCCACGTCCCGCGCCCACAAAAACAGATCCGTTGGCAAAGGATGTTGCTATCGTTCTTCATGTCTACATCAACTGAAATATCCTCTCCTAACTCACCTGGGACTGTCACGTTGATGATGCCCTCGTTGTTCGGGTACAGACTCTCTCGAATTCCCCAGTCCGCGAAGTTGAATCTAGAGAATGCGATGATCAAACCAACGAGCTTCTCAGATTGCTTAAAAATATCAATTTTGTCCGATTTGATAGCGCCTTCGCGGTCAAACCAAGCAACACCAAGATCTTTATCTGAAAGGGGTGTCAAAAAATAGCTGGCAGAGTTCAAGCAGCAGTCTCACGGTTCGTTAGGACCCCGATGGTATGTGTCACATAAGGACCGCGTGACAAAAACTCGGCGGCGTAGGTGCTGAGCTGAATGAACGGATTCGATTTAGCCATGGAAGATGCATTGCAAGGGCCAGACGTTTGCCCTGGAACTTGTAATTCATTATTTGTAGATATTGACGGTGAGCCGACGGATGCCGAATTGCGAGATGAATGAGAGCCCTTCGGGCGCTTTTGAGTTTTAACCATGTCGACTGCCGCCTTCCGTTTGGGACCTGCATGAATCACGGGTTGAGAAAAAAAATCAAAAAGACCATCAGACTATACGCACCGCGAGAGCTCTTCGCTTGCTCTGGGACTTGGAGTTCGCCGGTTGCAACCTTCTGGCTTGAGCCGGCAGGAGAATCCTTCGAATTCTGCGAGGATGTGAGTCGACCACTCTGTAAGCCTTCCTTTCCCTCGCCAGCTAAAATCACAGGACCTTGAGAAGTGGACTCAATGAGATGATCAGAACTGACGCACAGCATGTTTCCTCCGGCTGATCGGAGGACTGTGTAGCCGCAACGCTAGGACAGCCTCGCCTCGCTTCCCTTGTGTTCCACTTGAGTTCTGCGAAACTGAGGACATTCTTGAAATTGACCCATTCACTTCCTGCGCACGTTGAAGCATGAGGCTCATAAACAGAAAGCTCCTTCTCCTGGTCCAAAGTCAGTGGTCCTTTCTTCTTTGCTAAGTCAAGTTTGCGTTTGATCTGGTCCTCCTTGAATTCCTGGATCTGGTTGTCAAGAGCGACCAAGATGTCTGGCTTGAGAGGCATATGCTTCTCCTTCGAGTCCGTTGGCCACTCGTATCCTAGATTCATTGCCTCGTGCTGAATGAATTTGATACGTCTGTTGATGTCCTCAGCGCGGAGGTTCTTATCCAGTAGGTCCCGAGTCTTCTCTTCCTGAATGACGTCCAGGATTGTGTTCATTAACTGGACATAGGGTCCGTAAGCCATTTTTTCATAAGTGCCACTGGTTTTGCTAGCAGGTGAAGAACTAGTGAATGAGCGCCATCACAACCATGATAGACTCACTAGCGAGTAATGGCATCCTTGACTCTTTGATCCCCGGCTACAACCTTGGCAACTTCCTGAACATTAGTCAGAACAGAGTTGAGTGCGTCTCCCTTGAGTTCTGTCTTTGCAATCCTCCTGACAAATTCTTTTAAAAAGCAGTTGAAAGAGACCGCAGGGTCATTGTCCCCCATGTCATTCACGATGCGGGTTTTATTCTGATCATTTAACCTGCGTGATTTCCATTAGTATGGAATCGAGCCAAAGTTGAGTTGTTACCTACGCGCGCAACGCCGTCGGAGGACACGAAACTTCCGAAGCCGACATCGTGTTCAGGACAAGTGGTGACCCCTGTACAATTGGACGGTTGCGCGGTGGCGGTGTTTTCTTGCGGTCATGTGGATCATCTGGGGTTGAGATGGACGGGATTTGCTGAGGAATCATTAGAAGCAGTTGAGATGGGATGTTTGTTGGAGTCGAACAAGGATACTCGAGGGGCTTTTGTACCTTTATCCTCACTCTGGATGTCTGAACAGGATGCCCATCGCCCTCAAGGGTGTGCGTTTCATGATGTGGGTCCAAAGATAAGTAGAACGTGTTGGAACGAGAAATAGAAGGTCCAGAAGACAATCACAGCATGTTTGTCGCCACACTACATGCCACATTATCCGATGAAAACAAATGGAGAAAGAATATCACCGAATGCATGACCCATTACATGCGTAGAACAAAGGAAGCTGCTCATAGGCGAGGGAGAGAACAGCAGCGACAAAAGAACGTTACTTCGCCTCGTGGACCTTCTTGTATCCTAATCAAGTGCGTTCTTAGTTCAGATAACGTCAACTCCAGACTCGTACCCCACATAACTCCATTTTCACAACCTCAATAAAGGCTAAGATCAGCACCAGGCCTTCTCCTGAGAGTGCAATATCTAGACACGGCCTCTACTCTACCCCCTTCGGGTTGTGTGACTCTGATATAGCTCCGGATAATTGTTCTTTCTCTTCACCTTAGCGGTCCCAATTGAGAGAAGAGTTCCCTGAATCTGCTTCACTCAACAAAGGAAATCAAACGCTAAGCGGATACCCTATTGGCCAAAATGCTGCTTCAATACCTTTTGAGACCACCTGGTTTGTTCGACATACCATTACCACTGAAGCGCGGCAACTGGCCCCTCAACAGATAGATCCTAGGACGAACGCCACACATCGTCACAGCACTAGATTTGTCAGGCCAAAGGCGAAACACGAGCCAATTCATGAGAAATCTTCCAGACACTTCCAGAGATACTCACCCTCTGCCTTATCCAACAGGCGGTGTACACATCTGCCACGTCGATCCTGAATTACCACTTTCACAGTATCTGTGATATTCCTAGAGGTTCGTGTTCTAAATATATGATACAAAAATAGCACAGCTTTGAGGCTGTGATCATGACGTTATACATAAACAAGATAGTTGGACTTCCGAGTCACAGTGTGGGTGCATGGTGAGCACCTTATACAGGGAATGCTTCCCAAATGGGGAGATTGTATAGTCCATTCCCATCTGATCTTCCAGGGGAAAGACCCATCGAATATTGCGTGATAACAACTCGGGGGGTCCCACAAACAAATCCACACAACACAAATATATATAGAATGAGTGACAAGCAAAAGAGTGTGATGCATGCATGTAATACCACATGTTAAGATTTTTACAAGTACTTTGACATATGTATAATAATATACCCCACCCAAAAAGCCATAGCAAAATAAAGACAAAGTGGAGTCAGAGTGAAATTGATTCTAGTCATGTACTTCTCCCATTCCAAGGAATTCTCTATTATAGAGTATCCGTGCAAAAATTCAAACCCTGCTAAAGATTATACTCAAACTGTTATGGTTCACCTAGAGGGCACCACGAGGATGGCCGCTAGGCTAGTCAACACTGAAGGATCACTTCAACAATCACCTTTGGCTGACAACACTTGGTTGTCCTGGAGTACTGAACAGAGACTGATATCTCCTGCTGTTGACAGACAGGAGAATGCTAAGTTCACTCGGGAGAATGCAACAATAGAGTTGTATTTGAGGAGAGAGAGATAGGACAAGCATAGAAAGGAGGGAGGTAAACAAGAGGTTGAAGCTGAAGCTTCAACTACAGAATAGTCTGTTATTTATACATTTCAAGATACTTCTGACTTTACTATTTTGTCCATTGCTAATTAGGATGAGACACTGCTAACGGGATTGGAAGGGACGTCGGAACGAAATGGCATTCCAGGAATGGAAGCTCATTGTGAAATGGAAGACAACAGATCTACGGAATCCATACTATCAGAGTTCTCTTGATCCAAAGGCAATGATGATGTGGAGAAGTGGCTAATAGAGAGATTGACAGGGGAGTCAGTCCAGCAGAGGTTGTAGGGTTGGCCCATCAGGTACGGGTGGGTGAAAGATGTATCTCCGACAATCTGCCTCCATCCGTAGTTGTCGGATCCAGTGAGTGCAGGCCGAGCGATAGTTGTCTCATAGAGTCCATGCCAATAGATATGGATGAATGGTGAATTATCCCATACCTGGCAAAGGTGGTGGTTGAGGTACTGGGACTCATACCAAAGGGACGGAGGGGTTCCATGTGGAGAGGTAGATTGGCCCAGTACTTCTTCATAGTCCAGGATATTGAGTAGTTCGAGGCGCCACTTGTATAGCCAGTGTAAGGGGTTTGTTGTCAAGACCATAACACAAACCATGCAGACTTGTTGCTGAGATGAGGATCCTCCTGACTCCTGGTCATAGTAGCCCTCATAGCACGCTTCTTCTTATTCTGGTCATAGAGATAGTACCAGTTTAGCCCAGAGAAGATTGCCATGGCTATAGAGAACACAAGGAGTGTGATTGTGGCTTTAGTGTAATGAGGTGCAGGGCTAAGTGAATTCAAGAGCCAGATTGCAAGAATTCCTCTAGAATTGGTCAAAATGAAACCAATGGTGATGGCTGTTGCCCTTTGTGTGTGTGGCACAGCATTATTGGCAAGCCAGGTAGAGACTGTTGGAGCCATGATGTAGGTTCTGGGAATGGAGAAGAAGAGAGAGCCATATTGGACACTATGCTTTGTGGAACCTACAGCACGTACATGTGTTAGGTTTATAATCTATCAAGACACTGATGGATGCTTACCCAGAAACATTGCAAAGCTGATCACACACATCAGCAAGGAAATTATCATAATTAAACCATGGCAGCAATAGTGGTCAGAAATGTAGGCAGAAATAGTAGCAGCTGCGGAAGAAGATGGGCAATACAGTTAAAAAATGAAAGAAAAGCATGAGTCAAACAGATGTATCAATATCTAAACTTTGGCATGTACTAACAAAGACAACAGTGAAAGGTGTGTTAAAAGCAAAGTGTACAACAAGCACTCATGGTAGTGTACAATAGATAAACCACTTGCCTTGCTAATAGAAAAACTGGTAAGCTTGAAACTTAGGTGGTGTTTGAGCTGGTTAAAGCAAATTGAGAGCAATAAGAAAGTTATTATAATTGGCTATCTAAGTAGTCCTTATATACTGTAGGGGGTACAGGGTAACTGTACTATGCATACTACACTGACAAGCACATTGACAAATGCAGATGAATGCAATCAGAGAACTGTCAGCTATTCTATTGAGATAATAATAGATAGCATAATG
This sequence comes from Macrolepiota dolichaula, assembly GCA_003315915.1. Taxonomy (NCBI): domain Eukaryota; kingdom Fungi; phylum Basidiomycota; class Agaricomycetes; order Agaricales; family Agaricaceae; genus Macrolepiota; species Macrolepiota dolichaula. The sequence goes on from QFDT01002031.1 coordinate 10,700, forward strand.
GAAGTGTGCAGGTATTCATTCTGCACAGCTGTTAGGATTTTGCCAGAGCTCTTGTCCAGCAGTGCACGTTAATCCCGTACTGGACGTTACGAGGCTAGCTAGATCTCCCAACAGATCCAACACTTCTGGTCCTCTTCACTAGGACCTTGCTGTGGTCGGATGAGACAGCAGATGATGGACGGCAAGAGCGACAAGTCTACCAGACTTGAAGTCACAGCCGAGACAATGTCAAGTACCTTAGACAATGTTGAGGGAGAGAGGAAGAACACCAGGTAGTTCTTGCCTTGTTAGGGCTCGAAGAACTCAACACTAGGAGCGAGGGTAGAATGCTGTCTAGTAGCAACAACGCTAAGATTCGAATTGAGAAACTACCTACTTACAAGCTTGCTATTTATTGTGTATTGTACAAGCTATCGAAAGATGGTAGTTCGTTAGAAGGCGGGGAAATGGAGGTCTGTATCTAAACATAGAATGGGAACGACAGAGGTCCGTAGTTAAATATAGTACAGGAATGAAGAAAAGGGAATGGAAAGGAAAAGTGGGAGTCCGTGCTCCAAAGAGTCCAAAGTCTCTAAATTTAGTTATTCTCCTACGTCAATGCTGTTCGTCCGTTTATTCCAAAATAAGCTCTTCTTCATCATGAAACTCCCAGTCTTCCCATTGTGCATCAACTACCATCATGTCTGTGAGGACGTCGAAGGAATCAAAGATAATATTCATAACAGATCTCGGAATATATGATCCATCATTGCCTGGAAGGTGGCGGGGGAGTTGCACATTCCAAAGAACATGACTGTGGGTTTGAATAGTCCTTTAGGGGTCTTGAAGGCAGCTTTCTATTTGTCTCCTTTCTTGATTCGGATGTTATTGTATCCGGCGCAGACATCTAATTTAGTGAACCAATTAGAGCCTTTGATCTTGTCCAATAAGGAGTTGATGATGGGAATGGGATATGCATTCTTGACGGTGTACTTGTTGAGATGACAATAGTCTTGGCACAGGCGTAGTTTTCCATCCTTCTTTCCAACAAAGAAGAAGGGGGCAGCCATTGGAGATTTTGATGATTGGATATAGCCTTTGGCGAGGTTCTCTTTGATGAACTTGTCAAGTTCTATGTCTTCTTGGGCGGACAGTTTGTAGGGTTTGAATGAGCGGATCTTGGCATTGGGTGTAAGTTCTATCTTGTGATTCCAGGGTTGGCTGGGTAGAAATTGTGTTGCTTGTTGTTCGTCGAATATATTGAGGAACTGGTGGAATTTTGGAGGAACAACCTTGCAAGGGTTGTTTTCTTTCTTCTCTCCATATTCTTGAGTGATAGCCTGTGATACATTAGCCTTGAAGTTGATTTCTTCAAACAAGGTGGGTTCGAGTTTGAGTACTCTGGAGACTTGCTTGACAGAGGTGGGTTGTTCCGTCATGGAGTAGACAAGAGAGCGGATCCTGCTATTGTCTTGGATGGGGTTTCTCCATTTCATTGTGCGTTTCTGCCAATTGACGTCCGGATTGAAATGGGCTAACCAGGGCATTCCTAAAATAATCCAGGGTCCTCCTAAACCAATTATTTTTGGTTTGAGGAGCATGCGCTTTCCATCAATGGTTACATTAAGGGTTGCGGCATGTGTGGCCTTTCCTTGATCATTAGTTGATCTGTCGGCATTAATGATTGTGATTGGATGATCCAGGGGTGTAGTGGGGAGATTCCATCGGGTTACGAGAGAGTGATTGATATAGATTCCTGCAGCTCCGGAATTGAGTAGAGTGAGATGTTCTGCGGTTTTCAAATTGGGTAGGTGGACAGTGGTTTGCAAGAAAATGATATTGTTCTGTTGGTTAAGAGACATTTGGTTAACTGATTCTTGGGAAGAAGAGTGAGAGTGAGAGTGAAAAATGTTCTTATCCTTGTCCATATATAGTACATTGTCCAATTCGGGCAGATTCTGAGGTCTAGACGCAGATGCTAGCCTCTTTAGGCAAAATCCTTTATGATCTCCTCATTTAGAGATTCATCTGCAAGGTCGAATAGACCTTCGACTTCGTCTTCTGTGAGTTTTTTGACGATGTGGTTGATTCGTTGGGCTTGGCTGGTGAATCTTCAGTTCTTTCCTTTCTCATTGCGGGCACTGGCCTGGCGAGGAAAAGAGGGTTTTCTGGGCGTCTTGGGTTCCTTGCACATCTTGGCTGTGTGTCCTGGCCTGAAGCAGTTAAAGCAGAGCCATTTCTTGTAGGCTTGCTGGAGGTATGGAGGGAGTAGGGTGTTGAGATGCTCCTGGAGTGCTGATTTAACTTCATCGGCGGTGTAGAGTGGAGAGTTTGGATCTTCTTCATCGTCTGAGGTCTCTTCATTGGTTTTGTCATATGCGTAGGAGTCCAGTTGCAAGGGGTCCAGTCTGGCGTTTGGTGAGTTGAACCTGATATTGTTGAGGGTCTGCTGGAGTGTGTCGACATCCATTGCGTAGGGATCTTTGGTAGTGTGAGAGCTCGCACTCAGCGTGTAAGTTGGGAAATGGTGGCCTTTGTGTGAAAAAGGGCAATGTTTCTTCTTCTGGTAGACAGGTTGGGGATTTGCTCTAGCTCTGTTAGAGTAGTAGCCTTGTTCCAAGAGAGCTATTGCTTCTGCATTTTGCATGGCATTGTACCAAGCTGTGATATTGGAGCCTGGGTTTTGGGAGATAACTCTTTGTGCAAAATACGGGTCCAATCCGAGCTGGAAGAAGATGATCTTTGTGTCATCAGCCATGATGTTTGCGTTGGTGGCAAGGTTCTTAAATTGATTGATGTATTCATCCACAGGTTGACCATTCTGGCAAATTGTTCTGAGCTGGTCAATGGCAATAAGATGCCTCTGGGTGGATACAAATGAGCGGTCGAGTTCCTTGATGAAATCGGACCATGTCTGTTGTGTGTCGAAATTTCCGTTGGCGTCTTTATGGGACTCAATATAAGCTCTTCTCCATTCATTGGCCTGTCCTCCCATATAAAGGAGTGTGGCAGTGATCTTCTGTGCATCAGTGCTGAGGGACTTGGTGTTGGCAACATAGAGGAGAATGTGTTCTTTCCAGGTGCAGTAGGCGTCTGGATGTCCATTAAAGGTAGGTGGGGGTGGAAGTTTCAGGTCAGTTGCTGTAGATCCCATGACTGGTGTTGGTGCAGGGGTGTGCTGAGACTGAGTGGGTGATGAAACAGGTGTTTGAGTAGCTGAGTGAGTAGGCAACACCAGCAGCAGAGTTGGGGTGCTAGCTGAGTACTGTTGCAGCTGTGTCGTGGACTGTCTGGGCGAGGTGTGGAATGATCCCAAAAAGGTTTGTTCTGACTGGTCAAAGAGGGACTGTGAGGTCAGGGGATTGTATGTGAACTGATCTGGTTCACTTGAGTCGGAAAAGTGGGGTGGTTGATCTCTGTATTCCTGTGCTGGAGGTGGATGACTAGACTGTTGAGATGTTCCTCTGTAAGGGTGTCGATGTGATCTTGTAGACTGAAATGATCGGGGATCTGCAGAGATTGCAGGGAGATCTGTGGTTGATGTCTGAGATGCGGATCTCTGAACTGGTGCAGGGATGTGGGGTAATGATGGTTCCTGTGACTGGGGTAACCTGGTATGGGCTTTGGGTTCTGTGGAGTAGGGGTGGGCGGTCTGAGGATTGTGGCGGTTGGTTCTGTGGGAAGGGAGTGTGGGTCTGGAGGGAAGGGGTGGTTGTTGTTGGGAAACTGCTCATTGCCTGGCAGATTCTTGAAGTCATGCAAGGGCGTCTTCAGAAATGGTGAATTAGGAGGTGAGTAAGAATAGATACAAGGTTCTTTTGTTAAGCTCGAGGACAGACTAGGGCAGACCGTCGGCCAATCGGGTTGGTCGAACATCGGCGGAATAGGACCTTGGCTTCAATGTGTGTGTTGCGCCATCCCTACTGTCGTGGTCCAGATTTCAGGCAGAACAGAGAGAGTGCGCTGAAGCGACTTAGGGAAGAGAGGCAGAGTTACGAGTGCGAAGCTAAGTTGATATTCAGACTAAGGGAATACATGACAGAGTACGGGACTTTATATACTCAAGGGAAACGGAGAAACGGAGTAATGGAGACGAATAGGAGAAAAGGGATGATGTGGATACAAGGGCACGTGACAAGGAGCAGGCACAGGAGCTAGGAACGCGCACACGATAGGACAAGCAAGTATCCAACGGGAAATAACAGAATGAAGAGATATGAAATAGACGGAGAAACTATGGACGGAACTGAGACATACAAGAACAGGAACGAGTCGGTCAACAGTCGGTGGATCGCCCCACAATGCGTTGGTCGCCAAGCAACCGTGGGTTAGCAGCCAGTTACCCAAAGGTAACTGGTACAGTGATGGTTGAAGTCGGAGAATGGTGAAGGGGTCGCCGGGTATAGTTGTGATTGGGGCAGCGTCAGTTGGGTAGCATCGGTCGGTGGTGTCAGTCGGATCGGGTCATGACATCTTTGAGCGCTTCCTGGCTGAAGTGTTCTTGATAACAAGACATTTTGGTGGTGGGCGGACAGCAACTAGGCATGACGTTCCTTTGCTAAATGTAGACTTGGAAGAATACCACTCAGGATTTACTTCTTGAGGTTGGATTGAGAATACCACTCTGGGCTTTACTTCTGTAATCCGGGGTGTAGAGTTTCCTGATTGTCAGATACCACTCTGGGATTTATACTGATAATCCGGTGACTGAGTTGTCAAATACCACGCTGGGATTTAGTTTGACCACTAGCGGTTCTCTTGAGGACAGCGATGTAGTGTGAGCCTTCAAGAGAGTCAAAAAGGTAGTAACAAGGCGTATCAATCCGACTAGCTTCTGAAACAGCGACAAGGCTTGATGCAAAAGCGGGGGTGGGAAGTATTACTGGATGCGGAGGTTTCCAATAAGAGCTTCAATCTAATGTTATGGTTCACCTAGAGGGCACCATGAGGATGGCTGCTAGGCTAGTCAACACTGAAGGATCACTTCAACAATCACCTTTGGCTGACAACACTTGGTTGTCCTGGAGTACTGAACAGAGACTGATATCTCCTGCTGTTGACAGACAGGAGAATGCTAAGTTCACTCAGGAGAATGCAACAATAGAGTTGTATTTGAGAAGAGAGAGATAGGACAAGTGTAGAAAGGAGGGAGGTAAACAAGAGGTTAAAGCTTCAGCTTCAACTACAGAATAGTCTGTTATTTATACATTTTGAGATACTTCTGACTTTACTATTTTGTCCATTGCTAACTAAGATGAAACACTACTAACGGAATTGGAAGGGACGTCAGAATGAGATGGTGTTCCGGGAATGGAAGCTTGCTGTGAAATGGAAGATGACGGATCTACAGAATCCGTACTATCGGAGTTCTCTTGATCTGAAGGCGATGACGTTGTGGAGAAGTGGCTGATAGAGAGATCAACAGGGGAGTCAGTCCGGCGAAGGTCGTAGGGTCGGCCCATCAGGTATGGGTGGGTGAAGGACGTATCTCCGATGATCTGCCTCCATCCGTAATTGTCGGCTCCGGTGAGTGCGGGCCGAGCGATTGTGGTCTCGTAGAATCTGTGCCGATAGATATGGATAAAGGGGGAGTTATCCCATACTTGGTGGAGGTGGTGGTTGAGGTACTGGGACTCGTACCGAGGGGGTGGAGGGGTTCCATGTGGAGAGGTAGATCGGCCCAGTACTTCTTCATAGTCTGGAATGTCGAGAAGTTCAAGGTGCCACTTGTATAACCAATGCAGGGGGTTTGTCATCGAGACCATAACATTATCCCCTTCGTAAACTGCGAGTTCCAACTCGCTATTATTTCTAGTCTGATCGTCCGCTTCCAACATTGGAGAAGGGCTCGTTGTCTCCAATTTCGGAGAGAGGAGCTGCCGGGGAATTGGTGCGCTGGGGGCGGGAGCGTGTAGAGGGTAGACCGATGGAGATGGAGGCCTGTTCTCCTTGTCGGAGTCGTTGGACACATTTGAGGAGGGTGCTGACCGTTTGCTGGAGGTCTGTAAATGGGGAGGGTTCTCGTTGGAGTTCTGCGTGGCCTGGAGGGCGGTAATATTCGGGTGTAACGCAGACTTGATGTCTTGGATTGTAACGGGGAGAACGTGGCAAGGAGAAGCCAGCACTGTTCAGGACGATGTGGCGAGGTGGTTGGGGAAGTCTCGTCTGTCGATTACGAGAGGGAGCGGGGTCAGGTTGGTGATCCTGGTTATGACGTCGTTGTCCTTGTATGCTTTGAGAGCGATCATCCACTTGTCGATGGTCCATCTGGTTGCTTCGACAAGGCCGAGAGCGGTGGTTGGAAGGGGTCGTGAGTTGCCCAGGGCTAGGAGTTGGTGGAGGGCGTTGGCTTCGGCGATGG
>QFDT01002032.1:0-15284 GCA_003315915.1 Macrolepiota dolichaula
ACACTCTTCTTTTCACGCTCAAGTGATCCTCCACGCAATGATTCCAAGAAAGTCTTCACCACCCTCGCGTACAACTTGGCCATTGTCAATGACGATTACTACAAGTATCTGGAGGGGAGGTTATCCAAAGATCCCTTTTTCCTTGAAAAGTCTCTCGCCGAGCAATTCCACCGCCTGTTCATTGCCCCTTTCATCGACAATCTTGTCCAGGCTGGTTGTCAACAGTGGATAGTGTTACTCGACGGCTTGGACGAATGCAAGAATGAGCAGGATGACCAATGTAGGATAGTGGATCTGATTGGCGACTCCATTCTGCACCACACTGGGGCCACACCGTTCATCTGGGTCATCGCAAGCCGACCAGAGGCTCACTTGATGTCTGCCTTGCGTAAACTCAAAGAGAAATTTCAAGACCGCCCCACAGAATTCTGGGAGCGTCATATACCCGTTGACTCTGATGATGCTATACAGGATATTGAGCGCTACCTTCACGCAGAGTTCACAAAGATCAGGAAGGCAAATCCTGATTCATTTCCCAACCCGACATCTCCTTGGCCGTCAGATGGTGACTTCCTGAAGGTTGCCAAGGCATCATCTGGTCTTTTTGTGTTTGCGTCGACGGTGACAAAGTATGTCTCAGTGGACCGTCCAGCCTCCCGCCTTAGGTTGATTGTGACCTTGATCGACCGATCTACACTTCAACCTACTACGTTGTCCCAGAAGCCATTCAGTTTGCTGGACCTGTTGTATACCCAAATCATGTCGGACATTCCAAAGGATCTTCTCCCTATCGCAAAATTGCTGCTTGGTTACTACCGCCTCTTGAGCAAAGGGATACTGTACACAAACAGAGGACTCGTTTATGTGTGTAATGTCCTGAAATTGTATCAGGATGAGGCATATGACGCTTTGCGCAAGCTCCATTCTGTCCTCACCTGTCCTTCTCCTGAGGCGGCAGAGAGCCAAGGCATCGAGTATTTTCATGCATCATTTGCCGACTTTCTCTTCGACCACTCCCGCTCTGGGGAGTACTACGTGAATTTGGACCAGGAGCTTACCAACATCTGGCGATGTTCTATCAGACTTCTGAAGGAAACCTACCAAACTGATATGACTGGTTCCACGCCGAGTTCGTTTGCATTTTCTTTGCGCATATCTGTACTCACATCTGTTCGATAAAGATCACAAAAATATGAACGTTCGGTGGATACCTCAAGATGATGAGTCTCGCCTTTACGAAGTACAAGCAAATTTGCTTTGGGAAGCTCAGTGTATATGCATATTTGGTTTGGCCAACGCTTACCCCCTGACAAAAGATAACATGCGTCTTCTGGTTGATGCCTCCGAGATAACTGATACCTTCCAGAGCATCGTTCCAGTCTTATTCTACGCTGATACAATTCGTACAAAGATGTTTCTGGGCTGGCTCGAAAAACGTGTAGGTCTCAATATACTGCAAAGAGATCTGCATATGCTCAACTACTTTACCTAGGCTCCCGAAGCTGTGCGGAAAGCGATGGCTTCTGAACAGTTGCCCATCAATCAGCTGGATACCAAACGCTTGTTCCGATCCATACAGGTCAAGCCTTGGTGTTGGTATACGGTAACTGGTGTTATGAGATGTGTTGACGTGACAATAATTGAGGAAGTAAGTATTTGGTTCAACTATCAGTTACCCATGGTCGCGAGTACTCAGGAGTCGGTTTGTAGGATGATACTACAGACCAGTGGTCCCATGTGAAAGGGGTGCTTCGGCCGGACAACCATACAACCTATCCCCCTGACCTGACGGAGGTGATAAATGCCACCGGCACAGAAACGTCGCGGGGATCTTCAATAAGAGTAGTCGGAAGGAAGCCTTTGGGACTTTGTGTAGTGATTGGACCTTTTCCTGCTAGGTTTAATTATGGCGGTGATGCTTACTATGTTCTCCCTTATTCAGAAACATCGTCCTAAATATAAATTTCATAGCGTCTAACAAACAGTAGAGGGCTAACCAGATTGCCTGACCATAAATCAGAGGGACTGCGCGCAAGAATTGAAGAAGTACATGCCGATTCAGGATCTAGTAATGTTCCCAAAAATCACTTGTCAAATAAGGGCCGGAGGAGAGGTCGAGGAACTGAATTTTCCACGTCGAGATTGTAGAAGTTTACGGTTCCATCTATGAAGCCCGTGATGAGCCAACGGGCCCCAGGAGGAAATTGCCAACATTTTATGTGCCTCTGTACATCAATGATACAAGCGCAGGGAATTAGTTTCTTCTTCCACATCTCATCAAGAATCAGGTGACGAGAAGTCCAGCCCCATAGGTCATTTGTCGCAATGGTGTTGATCGCTCTATTCTCTGGGCGCGCGTTGTGGAAATGCCGAGCTGAGTACGGTTTTGCCAGGGCATGCCACCCAACTCGTGCTTGGGTTGCCTCTCAAAACCGTTTGGTAGTCTATGAGAACATGACTATAAATATGCCCGTGAACAAGTCACAACAGTGTACCCGACCCAAAGATATCACATCAACAAAATCCAAGTGCGACGCGATCTCTGAGAGAGGTTTATGATGTTTGATATGAAATTACCCAACTAATCTACACTTCTATGCCCGACACGCCACCTCTCCTCCAACCATAGCAATCGTCACACCGAGACACCACCCCAGCTCCGTTCCCTCAATCTTCTTCCCAATCATAACCTCTCTCTCATCCTCAAACTCATACCCCAGCCTCAACAGCACATGCATAAATGTCAGATCGAGACACCACTCCAGTCGTCCCTCCAATTCCTTCATTAATTCCCTATCAGATCCCCAGTGTTTGAACCATTCTGTACGGCCACGGCATACAATGTCGGTAGTTTGGGAGAAAGCGGATACACTGAACGTGAATTCTGATGGCGATTTAGATTTGGACTTCTCAGAGGCAGAAAGGAGGGGGAAGACATGGTCGTAGAAGTATGATAGTAGAAGGACTTTTCCAGAGGGGAAGGTATCGTTGGTATACGCCATTGAATGAACATGGTTTGAGTTCACAAATGCTGTGGGAAACGCTCATCAGAATGGGCGCTTATATGATAATCGAGACTAAACACTTACGCATCTTTCGCAAGCACGAGCTGCATGATGCGGTCACAGGTCTCGAGGGAGCCAATATCATCACCGTCCATGGTAACAGTACGTTTCACTCCAGTCCGCTCGCCTTCAACCTCTACAAGCCTCCGAGTACCCCTAGTGAGACACGGGTTGCCAACAAAGCTGTTCTCTGTCTCCTTCTGTGAGGGCGCAGTCCGGATTGAGGACATGAAATCAACAAGGCGATGTACGTGTTTCCGTGCCCGCATGAGTCCGTAAGCGAGGTATGAATATTGGTATAATATGTGCTTCTTTCCGCCAAAAACGAGGTCATATTTGTATTCACCCTCCTCCAAGTGTGCATCGGAAGTGAACACAGGCTTGAAGACAATTTGAGTCAAAGCACCTCCAAAGTCGAGAACGGGCGTATGTCGGTGTATTGGGTGGGGTATTGGCGCAGATGGTGTTGAGAAGGTAATTGGCGGTAATCCAGGCATAGACGCCCTCGTCCTTTCCGTCCATGGCGACCACTGGATCCTTCTCAGTGAGTTGGAAAGGGTACTGGTCCCGCAAGCGGTCCTCCACCGCATGAAGGATATCGTTGCTTTGCGAGCCAGGAAGGAGATGGAGGCCCGCAAGTCGCCTGAACAGCAACGGGAGCGCACATCCTCAAGCTCTCCAGAACAACTCGCACAGCCTCGTCGAGGAGAACATCGAGGCCCTTCGCTGCATCTTCTGGCTTTCCCGCGTAGGCAGAGAGGCCTGGTTGGGTTATCTTGAAGACCTCATCTTCATACGAGGCCGACGAGCCGCAGTTGTTGAATTTGTAAACGTGGATTCTGTAACTACTCGAGCCAGCGGCGATCATGAGGGCATATTGTACAAGACAAGAGTTGGAGGAGTAGGGACGAGTACAGTGGGTGGTCTTCGATGGATCTGGATCCGTCTCCCAGGAGGCAGGGTGGCTAACGTCGCTGGGGGGATTGCTGCTTTTGTTCTCAGTCGGTGCTGGGACGTTCTCAATGTCATTGTCGCGAGGTGGAGACGGAAGATCTACATATAATCAGCATTTGAAGTAGTCCCTGAGATAGATTTGATGTTGCACCTTTGTTCTTATTCTACAGATAGTTTTCACTGCGGGGTGCGGCAAACCAAAGAACTTCCAGGATTAGGCCTGCGATAATAGTGCATTTCTTCCAGCCGAGTCGGCCATCTTGGTGCCTCTAGTCACAGCAATACATGACTAGAGAGCTGGAGGAACAAACCGATGGAGACGCGTTGCTGTGATGGCCACTGCTGGTGATACTGAGCGCACTCTCTTTGTTTTACGTCATTGTGTCCTGTTCTCGTCGTCTCCAGGTTCCCATTTCCCAGTCTAGCAAATGCTCCGTGAGCTTCCACCTTCGCCATCAATATCACTCCTGTAACGTCCTCCTCTCTGAATGAACCCCAGAAAGCGTAACCTTCGCCCTCGCTCTGTGTCCCCCATGAACAAGCATCGGAGTCGACCGCCCACTCTGAAGACTTAGACTACGCCTCCACCAGTTGACGTGAAGGGCTTGTGGTGGTTGATATGATAGCGCAATCAGAAAAGAACATCAATACTGTCACAAAGGATTTGAAACTTTTTCCAAAGAGGCTCTGAAATCCAAGGTGTGACTCCAACTTCAGTTATCCCAAAGTTTGAGGTGACCACTGACAACAATCTCCCTCCTGGTGGATATACAGCAGAGGAAGCTCACATGTACAAGTATTCATTCCCGTGACTACCCAAGCGATGCACCCTCCACAACCGGATTCCCCAGGCCTCTGAACCAAGATAGACCTATGATTATGACGACAGTGCAATCAACCAGTTCGTTTATAGGAGGCACTGAACTTTATAATAAGATCTCGAGTAGGTGATTTGGCATACCATTGTCTGAGCCAGAGTAACACTCTTTTTGTGATAGAACAGCTGTCTGACGTGACAACCAGGTCGTCCCAGGTGGAAACATGGGGAGGAGAACACAGTTTTCGGGAGTGGTCGGAAGCACCCATCCCTGTTTCTCAATGAGGTTCCCAATCAACTCCAGGTACGGCTGATATATACTCTTGATGATATTTGGAATATTTTTGAGGTCCTGATACATAGGCCATCCTTCGCATACTGAAGGTGCTTTTCAGGTGCCCACGATTTTTCGATTGGGCGGATGAATGCGGTGAAAACACAGAGTGTAGGGGTACAGAGCGCGTGGACGCAAAATATAGGGGTGCAGTATCAACTATATATGGGCACGAATGTGTGCATGCCTCACATACTCGCGATAGGATACTGACCCATGAGTGATACTAGTGCTCAAGGGGGTGCTGCCATGTGTTGTTCCTGGGGCAGAATTTGACTCTGCAACTCGTGATCCTCCTCCAAACTGCCACCCAAACACTCCCATACGGATTCGAGAAGATTTTTGTTATTGCATCAATGACTTCACGAGACTGATTTGGATCCATGGACCAGCCGGGGTTGGGAAGAGCGCCATCATGCAAAGCGTTGCTGAGACAGTGTCTGCCCATACCATATTATTCTTTGCGCGTTCTAGTAATCCCCCACGCAACGATTCAAAAAAATGTTTCACCACTTTCGCGTACAATCTAGCTATCTTGAACAACGGCCATCACAAATATATCGAAGCTAAACTATCAAACGATCCGTATTTCCTCGAAAAAAAATCTCACCAATCAATTCCACCACCTCTTTACCGCCCCTTTCACCGATCATCTTGTTGAATCGGTTCACCAACAATAAGCCATACTACTCAATGGCCTGGATGAATGCAAGAATGATGACGACAACCAATGCAGGATTATCAGCGATCTCATTTCGAACCATGCTGGAACCACACCCTTCCTTTGGGTAATCGCAAGCCGACCAGAAGTTCGTTTAATGGCTGCTCTGCAGAAGCTCAAAGAGCGCTTTCGAGATTGCCCTGTCAAGTTCTGGGAGTGTGGGATACCTGTCGACTTGGACGGCGCCGTACAGGATATTGAACGCTACCTTCATACAGAATTCACAGAGATCAGGGAGGATAACCTTGATTCATTCCCTGACCCTATCTACATGGCCATTGATTAGCGGTTGCTTAAAGGTTGCCAGGGCTTTGTCTGACCTTTTCGTGTTCACCTCGACCCCGACAAAACACATTTCAGTCGACCGTCTAATTTCACGCCTCAAAATGATTATGGCCCTGATCGACCGACCTACGATGTACCCCACTGGAACATCCCAGTAACCTTTTAGTTTGCTTGATATGCTCTACGCCCAATTCATGTCCGATGTCCTGGAAAATCTACTTCTGGTCCCAAAGGTACTGCTTGGCTATTTTCGTCTCGCGAACCAAGGATCAAGATACGGATATGGTCTTGTTGATACTTGCAACGCCCTGGGGTTGTATCAGGAGGAGGTATACGGTGCTTTGCGCATGCTTCACGCCGTCTTTATTTGCCCCTCCCCCAACCTGGGGAGGTTGTTTCAACAGCCATCATCGGTAGGCGGCTTCGATGGTAGACCTTGTTCGGGTTGCTCGGAGCTTTGTTTCTTGGAGGACGTTAATTTTGCTGTTTCGGGTTTCCTTAGAATGAGCTGGAGTTGGCGTCAGGTTCGCTGTTCGTCAAGTTGTCAATGTCCTGTTGTACCATCTCGTCTGGCAAGGCACAATGTTCGCAAAGGTTCGAGATAACACCGGCATTGGAAGTTGGGTGAAGGGGTGAGGACTGTGGAGGTCCCGAGTCTCCCCAGGCGGTGGGGTCAAAGAGGGGTGCGTCGGATCACCAGGTAACGGGTGGGTGCACCTCTTGTTCACCTATGCCGGTGTTCTGTGGGAAAGGGTGGGTGGGTTGAAGCGAAGGAAAGATGTTCCTCGGTGAGTCGTGGTAAATGAGGTGGTGGTCACAATGTAAAGTTAGATACAGTAATGTCAAGTAGTTTCACGTGCCTCGCTTCAGAGAATATTCACCTCGCTTGCTTGCGCTCGCTAGGTGTATTACTTCCTATCATTTGAATTGTTTCCGTCAACCTTCATAGCTATCCTCCTAACTTCTTCTGTGAGGGTCTGTATGATGTTGAAGGGGATAGCGAGCCCCCTGCCCTATGTGATCAGCAGTGGTGGGTCCATGTGATCAACCCCTTATCTCGCCTGCACAACATTCTGTTTCACTTTCTTCTTTCCATTTTCTATGCGACATCGTCTCCACTAATCTCATAGACAATCTCATAGACTACTTATGTAGGGACACGACGTTTACTCACCTCAGTTGATTGTTACACCGTGAACGATACTGAGGTGAGCGGCCCCATCTTCCATGTATCACCACTCGAGCTCACTGTATCCTCTGTTGTAGTATAACGCTCGATAGGTGAATATTAGTTGATCGTTACACCGTAAACAATACTGAGTATAACACTCAATATATGGCATCTCGGATATTGGGTCTGTGTTGTCGGGAGGGTTTCCGATTTGTTGGTTGGTTAGTGGCAACTGGATGTGAGTTAGCATTTACGATATCATCACGTCAATGTCTGGCCCTTCAGGCTCATGAGATTCTGGGCGGTCACTCAAGCCTCCTTTATGAGGTTGTATAATTCCGTCCTTGGTTGGCTGGTTCAGGCTGCCGCGGTTCGTGTTCAGGGTACTATAATTGTGATTGTGTGCTATGTTCCGTTGTAGGCCTGATGTGACAGTCCAGACGCCCAAGTTCCAACAGGGTGCAACAGCCTTCATCCACGTGCTTCACTCACCTCAGCCCTCACGTATCCTTAAGCTCTCAAGTATTGACCTTGAATTTCTACCTTTGAAATGGGCTTCAGAAGGTCGCTTCGGAATTGGTATGAGAAATACTGGGGGAATAGAGGCTTTTTTTCAGGTGCCCATCATTTTTCAATCAACAATATGAACGTAATGGAGGTCCAGAGCATGAATTGTGAGTAGGCTTTGTCTAGCTGTGAATGCATACTAACCTGGGAACTACGCTAGCACTGAAGGACATGCTACCATATGTTATCCCAGGAGCCGAGTTCAACTCAGCTGCTCGGGATCCACCTCCGAAATGCCATCCCAACACTCGCGTCCAGATTCGCGAGGACCTCCGCGATTGCATTGATAGTGGAACAAGACTAATTTGGATACACGGACCAGCTGGTGTCGGCAAGAGTGCAATCATGCAAACCATCGCCGAGACTGTGTCCACTTGTGCAACATTATTCTTTTCACGCTCCAGTGATCCTCCACGCAATGACTCCAAGAAAGTCTTCACCACTCTTGCGTATAACCTGGCTATCGTGAATCATGACTATCGCAAGTATATCGAGGGACTTTCCACAGATCCTCGTTTCCTCGAAAAATCACTACCCGAGCAGTTTCACCGCCTGTTCATTGTCCCTTTCATTGACGGTCTCGTCCAGGTCGGTCGTCAAAGGTGGATAGTCATACTTGATGGCCTGGACGAATGCAAGAATGAGCAGAACGACCAATGCAGGATAGTAGATCTGATTGGTGACTCTATTCTGCGCCACGCTGGAGCCACGCCATTCATCTGGGTCATCGCAAGTCGACCAGAGGCTCACTTGATGTCTGCCCTGGGGAAACTCAAAGCCAGCTTTCGAAACCGCCCCAAGAAATTCTGGGAGCGTAGTATACCCGTTGACTCTGATGAGGCCATACAGGACATCGAATGCTATCTTCACACGGAGTTCATGAAGATCAGGAAGGAGAACCCTGATTTATTTGCTGATTCAACATCTCCTTGGCCATCAGATGGCGACTTTGTGAAGGTTGCCAAGGCATCTTCTGGCCTTTTCGTGTTTGCGTCAGCCGTCACAAAATATATCTCGGTGGACCGTCCAGTCTCCCGCCTCAAGTTGATTGTGAGCTTGATCGACCGATCCACACTTCAACCTACGGGGTTACCCCAAAAACCATTCAGCTTGCTCGACCTGTTGTACACCCAGATCATGTCGGACATTCCAAAGGATCTTCTCCCTGTTGCAAAAACGCTACTCGGTTACTATCGTCTCATGAACAACGATTCAATCAGGGGGAGCACAGCACTCATTGATGCGTGTAATATTTTGAAGCTGTTTCAAGATGAGGCATATAGTGCTTTGCGCGCGCTCCATTCGGTCCTTATCTGTCCTTCCCCCCAGGTGGCAGATAATCGAGGCATCGAATATTTTCATGCATCATTTGCCGACTTTCTCTTCGATGGCTCCCGCTCTGAGGAGTACCATGTGGATTTGAACCAGGAGCTTAACAACATTTGGCGGTGCTCTATCAGAATCCTCAGGGAATCTTTCCAAGCTCACGCGATGGGCCCTACGCCAGGTTCGTTCTGTTCTGCTTCTCCGTGCATATCTATCTAGACTTACATTTAATCAACAAAGCTCCTAAGAATATCAATGTTCGATGGGTGCCTCGAAATGATTACTCTCGTCTTCTCGACATGCAAGAAGACCTATTTTCGGAAGCTCACCGTATATACATGACTGCTCTGATCAACAATAACCATTCATGGTGTTTGTCTTGTCGCGCTGACAATGATTTGTGCCTCCAGGCTGATGCCCACGAGATAATTGACACCTTTCGGAGCATTCATCCAGCTTTATTCTGCACTGATGCATTTTCAATAGAACATTTTATGGGCTGGGTAGATCATCATGTGCGTCCAATATACTGCAAAGGGATTTACATACTCAACTGCTCTGTCTAGGCTCCCACGGCTGTTCGAGAGGCACTGGCTTCCCAGCAGTCTCCCATCGATAAGCTAGATACCGATCGTCTGTTTCGGTCCCTCCAGATCAAGCCTTGGTGTTGGTATGTGACACCCGATGTCATCCGATATATCGACCTAACAGTAGCTGGAAAAGTAAGCATTCACCTTGGTCCTCGATCACACGTGTTTGCGATCACTCAGACTTTGGTTCGCAGGGCGATAGCAAGTCCAAATTATCCTGTGTAAGGGGGAAAATTCGGTCAGGGTTAGGAGTGGAAATTCGACCTGCTGACTTGATGGGGGAGATAGAGGCTGCCAATGCAAAAAAGTCACGGGAATGTGAAATAAGAATTGTAGGAATGGAGCCATCGGCACTTTGTGTGGTCATTGGACCCTTTCCTGCGAGGTTTAATTATCGCGGTGATGCTTACTATGTTCTCCCTTACTCAAGAATATAGTTTCGAGTATGACATGTGTAGCAGACAGTAGTATAGGGCTAATGGGAAAGTTGGATGGCATATGCACATGGTAGTTGAATGAGCTTGACTACAAAGCATGGTATCGAGATGCTTAGAGCCAATCAAGAAGGTATCAAGTCGTTATAAGAGCCGAGGGTCGGTTTCAGGGATCTGAACCCAGAAGTGAGCCCAAAAGAGGCCTTTTTGTCCGGAGTCTCACCATCCTGATTCTGAGCATCGGGAATTGACCATTTCCTCTCGTTAGCTTGGGCGTTGTTACATGCATTCCAAGAGGCTCGAAAAGTTTATAGGGATTGATAGGAAATGATCCAAAACAAGAAGTCCAACGATAATTATCCAACTAATCTATACTTCTATGCCCGACACGTCAACTCCCCTCCAACCATCGCAATTGTCGCACCGAGACACCACTCCAGCTCCGTTACCTCAATCTTCTTCCCAATCATAACCTCTCTCCCGTCCTCAAACTCATACCCCAGCCTCAACAACACATGCATAAATGTCAGATCGAGACACCACTCTGGCTGTCCTTCCGATTCACTCATCAATTCTCTATCAGATCCCCAGTGCTTGACCCGTTCGGTACGACCGCGGCATATGATATCGGCAGTTTTGGAGATGGTGGATACGCTAAACGTAGGTTCTGATGGCGATTTAGATTTGGACTTCTCAGAAGCAGAAAGGAGGGGGAAGACACGGTCGTAGAAGTATGACAGTAGAAGGACTTTTCCAGAGGGGAAGGTATCGAGAAGTGAGGGTTGGTATACGCCATTGAATGAACATGGTTTGACTTCACAGATACTGTGGGAATGTTCATCAGGGTGGGCGCTTATATGATAATCGAGACAAAACACTTACGCATCTTTTGCGAGAACGAGCTGCATGATGTGGTCACAGGTCTCGAGGGAGCCAATATCATCACCGTCCATGGTGACAGTACGTTTCACTCCAGTCCGCTCGTCTTCAACCTCTACAAGTCTCCGAGTACCCCTAGCGAGACACGGGTTGCCAACAAAGCTATTCCCCGTCTCCTTCTGTGAGGGTGCAGTCAGGATTGAGGACATGAAATCGACGAGGCGATGTACGTGTTTCCGTGCGCGCATGAGTCCGTAACTGAGGTATGAATGTTGGTATAGTATGTGCTTCTTTCCATCAAAAACGAGGTCATATTTTTGTTCACCCTCCTCCCAACGTGCATCGGAAGTGAGGACGGGCTCGAAAACAATCTGAGTCGAAGCACTTTCGAGGTCGAGAACGGCATATATTGGTGTATTGGGTGGGAATCAGCACAAATGGTGTTGAGAAGGTAGTTGGCAATGATCCGGGTGGACACATCTTCATCCTTTCTGTCCGTGACGACCACTGGATCCTTCTCGGTGAGTTGGAAAGGGTACTGGTCTCATAAGCAATTCTCTACGGCATGAACATCACTTTGCGAGCCAGGAAGGAGACGAAGGCCCGCAGTCGCCTTAACAGCAACGGGAGTCCACTTCCTCAAACTCTCTGGAATTACTCGCACAGCCTCGTCGAGGACATCGAAGCTCTTGGCCACTTCTTCTAGTTTTCCCGCGTAGGCAGAGAGACCTAGTTGGATCATCTTGAAGACTTCATACTTGTATGAGGCTGATGAGCCTCAGTTGTTGAACTTCTGAAAATGGACTCCAGAACCAGTCGAACCAGCGTCTATGAGGGCATATGGTGCAAGATGAGAGTCGGAGGAGTAGGGACGAGTACAATGGGTAGTTTTCAATGGGTCTGGGTCTGTCTCCCAGGAGGTGGGGTGCTTAATGTCGCTTGGGGGTTATTGCTCCTCTTGTTTTCAGTCAGTGCTGGGGCGTTCTCAATGTTATCGTCATAAGATGAAGACGGAAGATCTACACATGATCAATATTCTAAGTAGTCTCTGAAATAGAGCTAATGTCGTGCCTTTGTTCTTATTCCACAAGTAGTTTTCACTACGGGGTGCAGCAAACTTCTTCCAGTTGAGTCGGCCGACTTGACCCCTCTGTGGTCCAAGGCCACCCCCCAGCCCGTCGTAGGTGTTGGAACCTGCCATTTTCTGCGACATTGTAGAGGATCCCTCAATGGCAGGTTTTCTTTGTTGAGTTGCCTGAGCGCAAGTAGTATCAGTGGCGTTAGTGTGCGCGGATTGTGGTGGTGTTATAGTGTTGTCGTTGTAGTCGTCGTCGCTGTTACCGCCATTGTTGTGAATGCCAATAAGTTTGCTCAGTAGGAGGTCATCTAACATGAATAATCTAGAGCAAAGGTATCACAGCAATACATGACCAGTTTGCTAGAGGAATCAACCCACAGAGAATGGTCACTGGTGGTGAGATTGAGAGTACTTAACTTGGATAGTTTGGTCACTTCTTTGTGTTACGTCATTGTATCCCGTTCTCATTACCTTCAGGTGTTCCCAGTCTAGCGCCCGACCCAAGTGCTCCGTGAGCTTTCATCCTCACCATCGATATCAATTCTGTAACATCCTCTTCTCCAAATGAACACCAGAAAGCGGGATGAGCTGCTTTAACGTAACTCTTGCCTTCGCTATGAGTCCCATGAACAAGCAGCGTCAAAGACGACGTCTCCACTGGTTTACGTGCAGAACTTAAGGTGGCCAATTTGAAGGTGCAATCAGAAAAGATTATCAATACGACCACAAACGATTTGAAGTATTCCCAAACCAAGGTGTGACTCCAACTTTAGTTATCCCAAAGTTCGAGGTGACCACTGATAACAATGTCCCTCCTGGTGGATATACAGAAGAGGAAGTTCACATTCCTGTGGCTACTCAAGCGATGCACCTTCCACAACCAGGTCCTGAATTCTGAGCCCCCGGACCAAGGTATACCTATGGTTACAATGACAGTGCAATCGGCTAGTTCATTGATAGGAGGCTCTGAACTTTGTAACAAGATCCCGGGTAGGTGATTCAGTATACCGTTTTCTGAGTCAGAGTAACACTGTTTGTAATAGTACAGCTATTCAGTGCGACAACCACATCGTTCCTATCGGAAACGTGAGGAGACCATAGTTTTCAAGAGCGGTCAGGAGTCTCCACTCCTGTTTCTCCAGCGCGTTGTCTAAGCGCTTCATGTCTAGGTACGAGTTATATGCTCTCTTGGTGACATTGGGGATGGTTTTGAGATTCTGTTGTAGGACATCTATGGAAATGGAGGTACTTTTTCAGGTACCACGAATCTTTGATTGGACACATGAGGACCAGCCGGGGTTGGGAAGAGCACCATCATGCAAAGCGTTGCCGAGACGGTGTCTGCCCATGCCACGTTATTCTTTGCACGTTCTAGCAATGTTCCATGCAATGATTCGAAAAAGGTTTTAACCACTCTTGCGTACAATCCAGCTATCTCAAGCGACGGCCATCACAAATTTTTCGAAGCTAAACTATCAAGAGATCCATATTTCCTCGAGGATTCCCTCACCGAGCAATCCCACCACCTCTTCACCGCCCCTTCACCACCTCTTTCACCGATCATTCCGTGGAATCGGGTTACCAACAATGGGTTATATGAATACAAGAACGACGAAGAGGATCAATGCAGGATAGTCAATCTAAATCGCAACTCTACCCCAAACCATGCTGGAACCACACCCTTCGTTTGGGTAACCACAAGCCGACCGGAGGCTCACTTGATGGCTACTCTGCGGAAGCTCAAAGAGAGCTTTCGAGACTGTCATGCCGAGTTCTGGGAATGTGGGATACCTGTCAACTCGGACGATGTCATACAGGATATTGAACGCTACTTTCCTATCAAGTTCACCAAGGTCATGGAGGATAACCTGGATTCATTCCCTAGCCCTGCGTCTACATGGCCATCAAATAGCAATTTATTGAAGGTCGCTAAGGCTTCGTCTGGTATGTTCGTGTTTGCTTTGACTCTAACAAAATATATTTCAATCGACTTCACGTCCCAAGATGATTGTGGCCCTGGTCGACCGACCTACAATGTACCCCACCGGAACATCCCGGGAACCATTTAGTTTGCTTGGTATGCTCTGCGCCCAAGTCATGTCCGATATCCCAGAAAGTCTACTTCCGGTCGCAGAGGGGCTGCTTGGATACTTTCGTCCCACGAACCAAGGGTATGGTTTTGTTGATGCTCGCAACGCTAGGATTGTATCAGGAGAAGGCACACGATGCTTTGCGCAAGCTTCACTCCGTCCTTATTTGCCCCTCTCCACATAGGGAGGTTGTTTCAACAGCCATCAGTAGGTGGCTTGGCATGTTTGGGTTGCTTGGAGCTCTGTCTGTTGGAGGACGTTGATTTTGTTGTTTCGGGTTTCCTTAGAATGAGCTGGAGCTGGCATTGAGTCTACTGTTCGCCAGGTTGTCAAAGCCTGTTGTACCATTCCCGTCACTCAAATTGTTTCCGTCAACTTTCATAGCTATCCTCCTAATCTCTTCCGTGAAGTTCTGTATAGCATCTCGGATGTTGTGTCTGTGTTGCCGGGAGGGTTTCCGATGCATTGATTGGTTAGTGGCGAGTGGATGTGAGCTAGCATCTGCAATCTCACGTCGATGTTTGGCCCTTCAGGCTCATGAGGTTTTCAGTAGTTACTCAAGCCTCCTTTATGAGTTTATATAATTTTGCCCTTGAAGCGGCTGCGTGGTCTCCTTGGTTGGCTGGTGTTCAGGCTGCCGCGGTTTGTGACCAAAGTGCCAAGGGGCTGGGGATGGTGCTGGTGTTGGTATTTCCAAACGCGGTATCATCCTCCCTCGTACCCATATCGCGGTCTAGTTGTGATTGCGTGCCATGTTCCATCGTGGGAAGAGGCCTGACATGATAATCCAAATCAGTGTTGTGCCATCAGACAGCTGTGACAGCTACTGCGGCTGCCGGCCAGCTCAGCCGCTGGCAAAAGCTGCCAGCTGTTGCCAGCTGACAGCTTTCGCACGGCACCATCAGGGTCTGATGACCTCCCAGTGATGCGCCGGAAACATGTGCGGTTGTTATGGTTCACCTAGAGGGCACCG
>QFDT01002037.1:0-11801 GCA_003315915.1 Macrolepiota dolichaula
ACGGACATTCCGTGTGCTCGAATAAATGGGTGTTGAAGCAACTTGCAGAGGCGGGGGCGTTGAGGAAAGAGGTGAAATGGGTTGGAGATCGGAGGTGGATTGTGGATGGAAAGATTTGGAGCGGGGCGGGGGTTACGGCTGGATTGGATTTGGCGGCTGAGTTTGCGAGAGTTCATTTTGATCCTGAGCTTGTGGAGTTGGTCAAGGCGATTAGTGAGGAGACGCCTAAGCCTGACAGGCCAGATGCGTGGGCGTCTTTGTTGGAAGGTGTTTTGTTGTAAAGTTTGTACATTGTGAAAGTCAAGTATTAAGTATTTCAAATTTGAATGATGTGATGAAATGTGTTGTCATGTTGCCGTGAGAGCGGTAAATAATTTGAATACAATTATATTCCATACCACACATGATCCCCAAGTCAGGTCACCGGCCGAGGTTGAATATTGAATACTGAATATTGAATTAGATGTTGAATGTTATGCACCCAAAGTCGGAGACTCTCACGAGGTCAGATGGAAAGCAGAGCACAGCACCCTGTGAATACCTCCCCCGTCAGAACAACCACCTTCTAGAGTGACTTACCATGCACCCGATCGACGATAAAGGCCTACACCATACGATTTCTTCTGTCCATTACACAAACCAGCCCCCAATAACACACAATGTTGCTCGCCCGGTTGTCCGTGCCTTCTCAAGCAATGATGAAGCGACTCTGACTGGCCTACGCTCATATGACCGTCCAACTGTAACTATTCCAGGTGCTACATCCGCCTCGGAATACTAATCACATTCCAAGCACATTCCATACCTCCCTCAAAGGGCCCGTGACGCATCAGAATACTTTCACAATGCCCATCACTTCGTGGTCAATGACCCAATATTCGTCGATGGATCACATAACTCTGAGAGCTGTCAGTTCATTCCTGTAGTTTTTTTTCACATATGCTGAACTCAATCGCGTAGTTATGGAGAAACTCGAGAAACACACAATACCGGGCGCTGAATTCGACTCATCAGAGCGCGATCCTCCACCACGATGTCATCCAGGAACCCGACTTCAGGTTGTGGAACAGGCACAGGAATTCTTTGATAACTTCTATGATGGAAAGCGGCTCCTCTGGGTCGTTGGTCCTGCAGGTGTGGGCAAGTCAGCCGTCATACAAACACTAGCCGAGAATGCCACCAGTTCCTCATCCAGAGTCACGTTGGGCGCATCTTTGTTTTTTTCGGTGAACGGGCGAGACAATGCATCCAAGGCTATTCCCACCCTTGTCTATCAAATTGCTGTCAAGCACCGCCCATACCGACAGTTCATTCACGATGAATTCTCCAACAACCCAAAGTTGCTAACAAAGTCCGTTCAGGCGCAGTTCGGGAAATTCATCATTGAACCCTTCGTTCATCGCGACATATACCGCGGACCCAAGCCGCTCCTAATCCTGATCGACGGCTTGGATGAGTGCGCGGACAAAGAGAAGCAGTGCGAATTGATTTCCCTCATCTCCTACTTTTCCCTGGTACATTCCGACATCCCCTTGATTTGGGTAATTGCCAGTCGCCCGGAACCTCACATAGCAGCTACATTCTCCCGACCAAGTATCACGTCGAGTTTTATAAAGCAAGAGATTGTGGTTAATTCTGATGAAGCTCGCGCCGATGTGGAACGTTATCTTCGCAACGAGCTAGACAAGATACGTATGAAATATCCTACTATCCGGATCGCAGCTCAATGGCCGAGGGAACATGATTTTTTGAAGCTTTCCGCCACCTCCGATGGTCTATTTGTTTTCGCTTCCGCTGCCATCAGGTTCATCGACGATCCGGCCCACGGGAACCCTGTCCTTCGGCTGAAACAACTCCTCGACGTGATTGATCACATTCCCGTGATATCAAGGGAAAAGTTCGCGCACCCTTTGGCGATGCTAGATGCATTATATGCTCGCATTCTATCTCAGATCCCTGACGACATTCTTCCTGAGACAAGGAGGCTACTGTTGGTTGTCATTTCGCGCAACGAGACCGACTTGGTCTTTATCTGCGATTGGCTCGGTATGGTACCGGATGCTGTGTACGGTGCTTTACACCACCTACATTCCGTTTTTGAGGTTCCATCCCCAGAGGCCGTGTGGAAACCTCAGCTCCGGGCCTTTCATAAATCTTTTCTTGACTATGTACGAGACTTCAAGAGGTCGGGGATGTTTGAGGAGTTTGAGCGTGATGCCAGAGAACTTGACCTGGAATGCTCTAAGAGGATCTTCGAAGAAGTGTCAGATAGTATGTTTTCATGTTACACTCGTGGGAGATATGCTGAATCGACTCGATCAATAAGAATATAAACGCAATCCTTTGAACTTTCCTGCTTGTATCCCGCTCATTTGGGATTGTCAGGATCCTCAAGGTTCTCCGGACACCGAGGCCATGGTTAGGTCTAGACGAAACGATATCTATACAGCCGCCATGCAGGCGTTCTTTATCTGTTTTAACACAGGGGAGGTGATCCCCATCCACTATTTGACGTTATTTGAAACACAGATTTTTGAGAATCCGGATCTCTCCTTGAGCGATCGTGACCTATGGTGTGCTCTATTTGTGAGTATCTCCACTCAAACCCTATCATATTGATTCTCGTTGAATCGTGCCTTTAGGATGAGGACTACCGTAATGAATTACTACAGCATCATATTATTCAGCAGATATCGATTGCGAAACTTGGCTCAGTCAGAGTCAATGACGACCTTGGGTCTGAAGTTTTTTACCGAGACAGATGTCCAGTACCCGAGGGCCTACCCCCCAGAGATCCACTGGAATGCTTACGTGTGGTAGGTGATTCCGCGTGTTGTTAGAGTTTTATTTATTGAAGGAGTTTTTATTAGGATTGGTATGAATTAAGTAGCCTGGACGGATATACCTAATGGTGTAGAGACTGCAGCTCGGCTGCCGCGGATCCAGACGCCGACCAGCGTCTCTCACACATTCGGAGCGCCCACAACCCGTCTCCTGCGGCCGACATCCTACTCAATGTCACATACGTTTGTATTCACTCTCTCCATTCGTACCTACCAAAAATTCCTTAATACTAGATCTATATCAGAACACTTGACACCATTCCCATTCTTTCTCTTCAATTCTCTCCCCTGCCACGTACTCTCCTCTATTCAAATAATCGTACCGATATTCCCCTCTTTCCCCCTTCAGTCTAGTACCTATACATGAACGATCGTAGCTAGTATTGAACATTAGTCTCGTAGTGACTTAAATACCTGCTTGTAGTATCAAAAAACCTCAGTTAATCCACTCCCCACTTACTTTCCAAAACCCTTGTGCGATCCCTCTCGGTCTCTCTCTCTTTCTCATCTTCTCTCTCTTATTCTCCTCGTCAACTGGACCCCTCGGATTCTTGTCGCCTTAGACGCTGACAGACGCAGCATTGCTCGCCCTCATTTTACTTTTGTGACCTCGTTGTCACCTCTTCAATGGAACGGGGAGCCTGAAGTAGAGTTCATCCAGGATATCCTCGAGCAAGGACAGATACGTTGTCCAGATCACCTCGTCGTGGTGTATACTGATATCAGAGGGTCTGGATGGATACTTTATGAATATACCGACCCAGATGATGAAATGGTCGAATGGAAATTTGTCATCCATTATGACTCTCTTTCAGAGATGGAAATTTAGACACTTTCGTAGGCTACCATATCTTATGAACATACTTGGATGATCCTACCTTCTGGACTATCCAGCTAATATGAGGGGAAGAGCCCAGCACCTGCATCCCCAAAAATAATTATATCATTGAAGACCCTTGCATTATCAGCAGAGAATTACAAAATACCAGAATCTCCCATACCCCTTCTAAAAAGGGCCTACCTAAATTCTAAACATTGGTAAATATGGGTCCAGGTTAATGGTGGTCCCTGCACAATAAATGCCACATTATCAGAGAGTGGCTTCCTCTACAGCCTGGGGCCAATATTTCAATTTTGGGTTTCAGTCACATATTTGGGAAATTGCCTATCAATCATTGATATCAGGATGTTTTGATGAAAATTAACTTATTCACTTTTATATAAACCAAAACTGACCTTTATATGTCCAGAACTACATTTTCCAGCTGTGTAAGAAGCCACCTTGTGATCATGGCCTGTTGTTGAGTTGATATCTCCACTTGTTACATATGAGCTATATCTGTGTAGTCTATATCTGCACTAGATGTTATGGTTCAGCAGGCTCCTAGACCTAAGTTAGGAGGTGCCTAGCTAATTAAGGACCAAGATTCTTAACCAGCCTGCTAATAGGTGGATTGGCAAGTTACAATACTGCTGTATCAGTAAGCACTTGATAATGTTGAAGCATTGTGGTTATCAGTCCTTAACTTCAGAGGAATAGAAGTTAAAGTTGACCAATCTTGGATTAGATGGGTTACAGTAGTAACAACAGAAGTAACCAACAAAAGAGAATCAAAAACTTGAGGTTTTTGATCCTGTAATCTATGCCTATTTATGCAAGTCCTAAGGTCCTTGTGTACTACTGTATATACAAGTCATAATTGTCTATGTGAGTCAACAATTGAAGAAGAGAAACTAGTAGTACACTACAAAATGTCCATGAGTCAGTCTGTATCTAAGATTGTAGTCCATAATCTACTATAATGTTCTATCTACTCTAAGTCATTATTACCCAAGGCAGTAGAACATTTAGACAAAGTGGGGAAGCCTAAGGAGAACTTCTGAGTTGTGTGCGCTGCAGAAGAGGACAAAGAAGCCAAGGAAAACAAGGAGGAGGATGAGAGATTGTAGAAAATGATCTTCAAGAACATCTCCTAATAATAGGAGACAATGGCACAGAAGGGAACATCTTCTGAAGAGCCAGAAGAAACACCAGACAAGTTATTGAACAGCCAAAGCTGTGATGGGCAGTAATGCCTGTATTCTCCTGACTTAATAAGCACAGCAAGGACTTGTGGAAGTTCTTGCTCATCATAGAACATGTAGGGATGTTACCATGTGGTGCAATTATCCATGACTGGATAGGGGCACCATCGGCTAGTCAACACTGAAGGATCACTTCAACAATCACCTTCGGCTGACAACACTAGTTATCCTGGAGTACTGAACAGAGACTGATATCTTCTGCTGTTGACAAACAGAAGAACACTGAGTTCACTCGAGGGAATACAACAACAAGTTATATTTGAGAGAGAGAGTAAGAGAGAGGACAAGAGTAAGAGGGAGACAAACAAAAGGTTGAAGCTGAAGCTTCAACTACAGGATAGTCCATTATTTATACAATTCGAGATACTTCTGTCTTTACTATTTCATCCATTGCTAATTAAGATGAAACACTACTGACGGGATTGGAAGGGATGTTGGAACAAGATGGCGTTCTGGGAATGGAAGCTTGTTGCAAAATAGAAGACGACGGATCTACAGAATCCGTACTATCGGAGTTCTCTTGATCCAAAGGCAATGACAACATGGAGAAGTGGTTAATAGAGAGATTGACAGGGGAGTTGGTCTGGCAAAGGTCATAGGGTCGGCCCATCAGGTATGGGTGGGTGAAGGACGTATCTCTGATGATCTGCCTCCATCTGTAGTTGTCAGCTCCAGTGAGTGCAGGCCGAGCAATTGTAGTCTTGTAGAGTCCGTGCCAATAGATATGGATGAATGGTGAATTATCCCATACCTGGCAAAGGTGGTGGTTGAGGTACTGGGACTCATACTGAGGAGGCAGAGGGTGTTATGGTCTCAACGACGAACCCCCTGCATTGGTTATACAAGTGGCGCCTCGAACTCCTCGACATTCCGGACTATGAAGAAGTACCGGGCCGATCCACCTCTCCACACGGAACCCCTCCGCCCCCTCGGTATGAGTCCCAGTACCTCAACCACCACCTTTGCCAAGTATGGGATAATTCGCCCTTTATCCATATCTATCAGCATGGACTCTACGAGACCACAATCGCTTGGCCCGCACTCACCAGAGCCAACAACTACAGATGGAGGCAGATCGTCGGAGATACGTCCTTCACCCACCCGTACCTGATGGGCCAACCCTACGACCTTCACCGGACCGACTCCCCTGTCGATCTCTCTATCAGCCACTTCTCCACAATGTCATCGCCTTCAGATCAAGAGAACTCCGATAGTACGGATTCCGTAGATCCGTTGTCTTCCATTTCACAGCGAGCTTCCATTCCCGGAACGCCATCTCGTTCCAACGTCCCTTCTGATCCCGTCAGTAGCGTTTCATCTTAGTGAGCAATGGACGAAATAGTAAAAGCAGAAGTATCTCGAAATGTATAAATAATGGACCATTCTGTAGTTGAAGCCTCAGCTTCAACCTTTTCATTTGTCTCCCTCTACTCTTGTCCTCTCTCTTACTCTCTCTCGAATATAACTTGTTGTTGTATTCCCTCGAGTGAACTTAGCGTTCTTCTGTTTGTCAACAGCAGAAGATATCAGCCTCTGTTCAGTACTCCAGGACAACCAGTGTTGTCAGCCGAAGGTGATCGTTGAAGTGATCCTTCAGTGTTGACTAGCCTAGTGGCCATCCTCGTGGTGCCCTCTAGGTGAACCATAACAGAGGGGTTCCATGTGGAGAGGTAGATCGGCCCGGTACTTCTTTGTAGTCCGGAATGTCAAGGAGTTCGAGGCGCCACTTGTATAACCAATGTAGGGGGTTTGTTGTCAAGACCATAACAGGGGAAAGGGAAGTGAGCCTATAGTCAGAGGTATGTCCAGAGATAACTCTGAAAAGGTTCTGTCCTTTAGGAACTAGAACATGAGTTCCTGTTATGGTTCACCTAGAGGGCACCGCAAGGATGGCCGCTAGGCTAGTCAACACTGAAGGATCACTTCAACGATCACCTTTGGCTGACAACACTTGGTTGTCCTGGAGTACTGAACAAAGACTAATATCTCCTGCTGTTGACAGACAGGAGAACGCTAAGTTCACTCGAGGGAATGCAACAATAAGGTTGTATTCGAGAGAGAGAGAGATAGGACAAGCATAGAAAGGAGGGAAGTAAACAAGAAGGTTGAAGCTGAAGCTTCAACTACAGAATAGTCCATTATTTATACATTTCAAGATACTTCTGCTTTTACTATTTCGTCCATTGCTCACTAAGATGAAATGCTACTGATGGGATCGGAAGGGACGTCGGAACGGGATGGCGTTCCGGGAATGGAAGCTCGCTGTGAAATGGAAGACAATGGATCTGCGGAATCCGTACTATCAGAGTTCTCTTGATCCGAAGGCGATGACGTTGTGGAGAAGTGGCTGATAGAGAGATCGACAGGGGAGTTGGTCCGGCGAAGGTCATAGGGTCGGCCCATCAGGTATGGGTGGGTGAAGGACGTATCTCTGATGATCTGCCTCCATCTGTAGTTGTTGGCTCCAGTGAGTGCGGGCCGAGCGATTGTGGTCTCGTAGAGTCTGTGCCGATAGATATGGATAAGGGGGAATTATCCCATACTTGGCGGAGGTGGTGGTTGAGGTACTGGGACTCGTACCAAGGGGGCGGAGGGGTTCCATGTGGAGAGGTAGATCGGCCCGGTACTTCTTCATAGTCCGGAATGTCGAGGAGTTCGAGGCGCCACTTGTATAACCAATGCAGGGGGTTCGTCGTTGAGACCATAACAGTTCCTGGGTCCATAATACAAAGAAAGACAAAGAAATAAGAAGCTATAGCTAACATATGGACACAAAGCAAATAAGTAAGCTATGGAGGAAACTCAGAGGAACAGAGGAGATAGGAAGATCAGATAACAGATAAGACAGATATGGAAAGTCTGGGAATGGAAAGTCTGGGAACCAAGAGAAAAACCAAAAAGCCAAGAATGGCAACTGAGATGCCTGAGCAACCAAGAGGAGGGAAGTTTAAGAGGATAAGTGTTATATTCCCTTGGGGTTATTGTGTACTATAATATCCACCCATTCCTATCATTGCCCTGCTTGTCATGGACCTGTCAACCTTCCGCTGTTTCTCTACCTGCAATTGCTTCATTGTTTACTCAGCCGCCATTATAGACTCTCCAGTAGGAATACCCCAGTAGTATATATACACCTAGATACTCTGCTGTATTCCTTACGCTTTACCAACTTGTTGATTCCCCTTCTCTACTCTCTCATTGCCCTCAAGTCTTCATCACTTGTTGCAACCTAAGTTGACCACTTAGGAAGGTCGTAACAATAAGAATATAAGAAAGTAGAAAGGTGATATTGGATTAATAGAGTATTGTGGCTAAATAGTGGCATAGTGTTAGGAACCTGTCCAAAGATCTTCCGGATGACCTCCACTGTCTGTTAAGCTTTCCCCATAGCAACAGGATCTCGGCTCCTGCGCCACCATTCAGCCACAGCACTCTGTCGGTCCAACATCACCTCTCCGCTCTCTTGTGTCCTTATCCCCTCGGACTTCCCTCCTCTTGGTTGCTCAGGCATCTCGGTCGCCGTTCCTCCAGCGACCTCAGCTATTTGGTTTTCTCTTAGTTCCCGGTAATGTGCTAGCTAGGTAGTAGAAGTGAAATTAATATAAAATCACTATAAGTCGCAATGGGTCACTAAGTTCACCACTACTAACTGCTAGTGCTCGTGAACAAGTTTTTGAAGGGGAGATAATCAAATAGGTAGATAGGGGTGGAGGGTGGTATTAGCTAGCGAGATGTCTCACTAGTGGTTTTGGTAGCTAGCGAGTGGGGGCTCACTAATGGGGTGGTCGCTAGACGATGATGGACAAGGTTGCTTAATTAAAATATAGCTTCGAATCCTAAATGACGGCTACATCACTATAGATACCAAGATAAAGGATTTGCGAGGATAGTTAACAGGCCAGTAGCTAACTGCACTGTGGTTATACCCTCCCGATCTAGTGAACGTACCGACTTGTACCCTCTTGATACAAGATGCGATGAGAACGCTAGTGATTGTTTGTCAATCAACTCGCTATATCCAATCTATAGGAATTCTCATTAATCTAATCTCACTTCCTTAGTCTGAGGTCTCTATTGACCGAAGCTAAATCTTAATTCACACTAGACAAGTCACTTAATAAATCACTTATATATGATCTATCACTAGACGAGCTGGCAAGATTGCTTGTCCAATGCGCTTGCTAGCGAGGGGTATTTATACATCGCGAGACTAACTAGATTACAAATAAAGAATTAGTAAAATATCGGATTTATCGGTTCGTCGGACCTCTGCTAGCTACCCTATAACCTGGGTTGAGGGTTCGCTAGGCCAATTGGAGGCCTATCTAGTTATCCCTGATGGGTGTCCATATGGATGGTGCTCTCGCAAGCGATAATACCTAGCTACATCCGTTGGTAACTAGGGTCGGTAGCGTATGACGTCAGGCAGACATGCCTACCTAATTATTATCTTTATTCCAAGGTACGGCCAGCAGCTATCGAACGATCGGTAACTTGCTGACGCCTGGCTATTGGTACTTTGGACGGTTTGCAGTGCCTCGCGAGGTATCTCCTCGCTAGCCGGTCCTTCCGATGCGTGTCTCGGTTCGATTCTGGGGGGGGCTACCTAACGCGGCTGTGCGCTGACTAATTGATAGGATTGGGCCGTAGCTAGAGCGTTATATCGTGAACTGGTCTCGGTGAACTGTAGATTCTAAATGGACTGACGTCGCTAGCCGTCTCGGGTGAATAGGGTTGCGCTCGCTAGACCTCAAGGCCCATTCGCCTTAGTGATCCGTTGATCTACTGATCCGGGGCGCTATAGATAGTCATAGCAAGACACTTCAACGTGCTAGCGAGGCTCCGCTCACTATATAGACCTGCAGCTAGGGGTATGTTTGTCCGAAGCTGATAGTATTATTCCTCAATACCGTACACTTTTCCGGTAAAGGGTACTAATGACCGATCTCTAGTGAGTTTCATAGCTAGGTACTATATCTTTCCCTAGCGAGGGTTCTTGAATGTTACTGGTGCCGTAACTAGTGCTATTCCTAGCTCCTGTGATGGATTCACGATCAAAATCATTTTGGCCGTAACACCGGACTTTCCGTATTCGTCTTATCTGTTATCCAATCTTCGTATCTCCTCCGTTCCTCTGAGTTCCCTCCATAGCTTACCCATTCGCTCCGCGTCCACATGTTGGCTATTCCTTTGTCTTCCTTTGTCTTCCTTTGTCTCTATCTATTCCTTTGTCCACTATCCTATGTAGTACATCATCAGTAGACCTTATGATTAGTACTACCTTCTTATCCGCTGTAGTATATAAACCTAGTCTACTACATTTGTATTCTCCAGTCTGATAATCGACTTAGATTTCCTCCTCTAACTTGTGTCCGAACCCTCCAACTGTCCGCCTCCGTCTTTGGACACTTCCAGTCTTTCTCCCTCTCTGTTTTCCCTCCCTCCATCTTTGGACGACCCTCCGCCTTCGGGCGTTCTCCGTCCTTGGTTCTCAAGTGAGACCATCACGATACTGAGAGGGGCACAACACATAAGTTGAAGCCAAGGTCTCGCCCCCTCCGCTCCATCTCCAACGTCCGTTCCAACGTCCGGTGTTCGAGTCTTAACACATAGAAACTAAGTATCCTGTTTGTTATGGTTGTTTCTCTTTCACCAATGCATCACTTCTTGCTCTTACTATTCCTGACTGTCTTCTGTTGCCCTTTTCCCATTTCTACTTCAGTCACTATCATTCCTTGGAGCTGTGTCTCCTCTTGTATCTTGTATGATTGGTCTATGACCAAGTTTCCTTTTTATGAATGCACTAAAGATAGCATCACCTCAATGAAAGGGTTGGGGATTGGATCTTGATGTGTGGACTATTATTGTACATGTATTGCCACTTACCTGTCTGTACAAACAATACAAACTTATAAACTAAAGTGTAGTGTACCATGTACCTTAGCTTTAGTATTGTTGCTAACCAGTATGTTCTTCTTGATATCATTTGACATTGCAAATCTATTCCCTTGATTGTCTTAACAGACAATTAGACTTATTTTATAACACCTGCCTGGAAGCTCTGTGCATCACTCAAGTTCAGGAGACAACCTCTCTGTCATTACATTGAGAAGACCTTCATCTTGCTCAACTCCACTTGGTGCTTACCTCATTCTCTAGTCTGAGACTACAGATTGACTGGTAGTACTGCTGAGGCAACTTCTCAGTGGCTTATCTTCTGACATGGCTTTGGATTAGGTCCAAGCATAACACTGTTGCTATGGGGAAAACTTAATGGACAGTGGAGGTTGTCCAGAAGATCTTTGGATGAGTTCTTAATACCTTTATATATTACCTCAAGCCATAGGGCCCCTGTTATGGTCTCAATGATGAACCCCTTACACTGGCTATACAAGTGGCGCCTTGAACTACTCAACATCCTGGACTACAAAAAAGTACCAGGCCAATCTACCTCTCCACACAGAACCCCTCTGCCCCCTTGGTATGAGTCCCAGTACCTCAACCACCACCTTTGCCAGGTATGGAATAATTCACCATTCATCCATATGTTATGAATATTATTTTCGACTCCTTCGACATCCTCACAGACATGATGGTAGTCGACACACAATGGGAAGACTGGGAGTTTCACGATGAAGAAGAGCTTAATTTGGAATAAACAGACGAGCAATCTTGGTGTAGGAGAATAGCTAAGTTTAGAAACTTTGGACTCCTTGGAGCACGGACTCCTGCTTTTCCTTTTCCTTCCCTTCTTTCATTCCTGTACTATACTTAACTACGGACCTCCACTTCTCCTTTTCTGACAAACTACCATCTTTCGATAGCTTGTACAATACACGATAAATAGCAAGCTTGTAAGTAGATAATCTTCTC
>QFDT01002040.1:0-24864 GCA_003315915.1 Macrolepiota dolichaula
GGTAGAACCTTATCTAGTGCAGATATAGACTACACAGATATAGCTCTTATGTGACGAGTGGAGATATTGACTCAACACACTGTTACACTACAACCTTGGTGCAAGTTGCAAGGTTGTATTCCATTTTGGTGAGGCCTGGGACAATGAAATGCCAGGGGTTGCTGTTGGGTTTGAGGTGGTGGTGGTGGTGGTGCCAGGCTCAGTGAGTTACATTCTTGTTGCATTCAGGGAAGGCAGTGAGTGCTCTCACAATAGCCTGGCATGCTTCTTGGAGGTTGGGCAAGAACCTCATTTTCCATAGCCTGACCCATATTGTAAAGGATTTTGGTCTTCCAATCTTGCTGATAAGGTGCATGCTTAACCTTTTGGTGACTGGCTTTATAATTTGGAGGTTGGGAAAGTCTTCTTTGGGGGGTGCAGTGTAAACTAGGCCTTTGGACATGATAATTTTGTTGTTCTCCACTGTCCTGAGGCTGGCAGGGTCAAGGATTTCCTCAGTACAGGTATCTTCTTCAATGGATTCATGGCTTCTCAAAGGGTCATAGCATTTATGGGAAGAAGTGTGGATGCACTGCTGGACACCAGGAGGCTGGTTTTCTCTGTCAATGTTCATTCTAGAATGGGTCTCTCCAGTTTTCTCCATGTTGACTCTCACCTGTTTATAGGAGCTGACTGTGTCAGAGTCTCCTCTAGGATGTTTGTTCTGATGGTGCAGAAGGGGTGGGGTATTTGTGTTGGTGAATGGGATTTCCCTTGGAGTTTGGGGTTGGAGTTGGTTAATCATTTTGGGAGGTATTAGAGGGAGTGAGTCTGTAGGGTTTATGGGATGGGATTGGTTGAGGGGCATACTAGGGGATGTCCTCTTATTTGTATTATTGGGCTGATTCCATGCTTTTTGACATGTAATTTGCCCATTTTTGGGGGGTGTGGGTTTGTGTCATGGGGGCCTCATGTTATTCAGGGTGCACGATGTTGCTTGGCTTGCTATATGTATAATGGGAGTGAGCATGGCCTTTTGGCCAGGTCGTTCCCGGACCCATCCGCAGGTCCTGCCACTCACGTGGTGGTGGTTCAAGTCCAAGAGCCCATCTTTTATGTTATTATTATATGATTATTTCCTCATCTTGACATATAACTGATGTTCGTTTGTGATCAACATGACGTAGAGTCAATTGAATTCACATGTTAGGGTGCGTGGGAGAATGCTGAGAGGCAAGAACAGCACCAGCAATATATCATGTATATATACACCTCCCCAGGACCCTTCTGCCCCCCTCACTCACTCACTCCACCCCCATGGCAGGTTATAAACCCCTCACCGTTGGTCTATTCCTCAAGCGGGTACGTATCTTGAACTCATTTGTCGGTCTCACCTCTCATTCAGCCTTCCGCAGCTGTTCCTCAACGGTCAACCGTACCTCGTTTACCCTGCTGCATTCAATAAAATATCGGGTACGACCTTTTCCTTATCTAGCAACAAAACAAGTATACTTTTCTCTCAGATTTCTCCGTAGAAATCATGGTTCCAGACTGGCTACCATTCCGCAACGTAGAAATCCAAACTTGCGACCAAGTGACGCTCAAGTGTTTCCTTATCCACCCCGAGCACCCAAAAGGGACCGTCGTTATGTTTCATGGGAACGGGATGATTCATAGCGACTTGCTATACCATGCATGGAAGTATCACGACTGGGACTTGAATGTGTTGACGGTTTCGTATCGTGGATATGGCGAGAGTGAGGGGGTTCCTTCCGAGAAAGGTACGTCGTTTCGGAATTTCATTCCGTCTTGTGTAGGGTATCTCATTGTTCGAGGACAGGGCTGCAGAACGATGCGCAAGCTGCATTGGACTACCTCCTCAACGACCCGGAGCTATCACAACTGCCCATTGTGCGCCAATTTCGGTTTCATTAGACGCGTGTGTTTATTCACCCACGCCACTTTATTCAGATTGTCTATGGCCTCTCACTGGGCGGTGCAGTAGCTATCGACGTTGTGAGTAAAAACCCAGACAAGGTCAGTCTTCTTTCTATTACCACACCACTCCCCTTGCACCCATTCTCGACCGGTTAAAGAAATCGCTCGTAATACGCGAGCGGGTTTAAACGCCATATAGACCGGCGATCGGCTATTATATACGCACACTACAACACACATGTCAACAGACTAACTAAAACGCAAATCCAGATAGCAGCCCTCATACTCGAAAACACATTTACATCAATCCCCGCTATCGTCCGTGGCTGGCCTATTATCGGGCTCTTCTCCTTCGCATGCACGCAACGCTGGGATTCGGCTGCAAAGCTTCCAAAAATACCCACAAGCGTGCCGATCCTATTTTGTAGTGGGAGGAGGGATCCGGTCGTGCCACCTTCACATATGGACTGGTTGTGGGCGATTGCGAAGGAGAGGGGACGGAAAGAGGGGGATACTGTTATGTATGGTAAGGGGTTAGGGCTTTGGGGACTGTTGCGTGGTGGTGCGTATAGTACGGGTGAGTCTGGGGAGGGAGAGGGTCAGGGGAGGGTCAGGGGAGAAGGGGTGGATGTGTGGGTTCCTCCTGATAAAGATGTGTTTGTGGAGTATGCTCGTGGTAGACATGGTGAGTCCCTACACACCTGATCTGCGGTCCGGCTGTTTTCATCTGGGCGGTACTGATTCTGGCATAGTTACTACGTGTACGTGTCCTGGGTATTGGGCCGATATGCAACGATTCATAGACAAGTTGTCGCTGCGGACGTAATGGATGTCATTTGATGCTAATGAGACGAGTCCTTTCTCTATCCATATTCCTTTTGTATTATATCAATCTGGCGTAGGAAGAATGAGATGTCGAGTACTTCTTGGCTTTTGATCAAGCTGGCACAACTTTATTTATAACATCCCTCAATAATCCAGCATCATGGTATTTAACAGCAATTGTTACCCAAAATAAATGTTGATCACTGCATCCTTTGTTCAAACGTTCCCACGATTATTTATGTTTCCAGCGTCGCGATCACTTGAACATCTTGACAGCCATTAGCTATTTCCTTCCGGAATTGCACTGATTATTATGCCAATAATGATTGATATACTACCACCGTGAAGCAAATTGACCATATTAAAGTGCATCCAATATATGGGTAACCTGCTCTATTTCTTTTGTTCGCTCTCCCTTTCGAATTTTCGAGCGGTCTCACTCGCCCCTCCAACCTGTTCAACAAAGCCCACTTTCTCTGGGTTCCCAGTTCCCATTTCACTGGGCCTTTTCCCTTCACCCGCCTTGGCACACTCATTTGCCGCATCTATACAATAGTTCGTCTCGTCCTTCCTAGCCCTGAGTCCCGCTCGGACGGATTGGCACTGCACGTCCTGTGGGTGCAGGTTTTTGGGATTCACTGCGTGCCCTTGTGTGAAGTTGTTCATCACTTCCGAACGGCAAAAGGCGATATGAAAAGCGGCCACGGGAGCTGGGTGCATGCATTGAAAGGCCCGAGCGCGGTTGGCACGTAGTATGGTGGACATGGTTAAGAATGAAACAACGCAACGACCAAGGGCCGATGAGTATACATATCATAGTGTGACGTCAGTAATATATACTCCTTTATATTCATCAACGTTCGAGACCTTCGAGATCCCAGAGCCCAGCGACAGATCCGGTAAAGACAATGTGCCGGACTACTCACTCGAGATACCCACGAGCACTATTGTATTGAATCGACTGCAATAAGCTGAAAACTCGCTTAAGACCGAAGTAGAACTACACAATATGCACGCTCTTTACATAAAGACAAGAGATACGACCGGAGCGGCGACATAGTATCATACGACCATTGTACTGTCAATGAACTATGGTAACAGAATCGGTACCAACTCAGACCGTCTAATTGCATTCTGAACACAATTTCTGCATTGTTACCCAGGGCAATCTATTTCTTCTGCTTCGCCTCTTTCTCAAACTTACGAGCTGTCCCACTCGCTCCTCCGACCTGCTCAACAAAACCCACTCCCTCCGGATTACCAGTCCCCATCTCAGCTGGTCTCTTTTCCTCACCTGATTTAGCTCCCTCATCCGCCGCATCCATTGAATGGTCTTTTTTGTCTTTCTTGGCCCCCAATCCCCCTCGAATAGATTGGGCCTGCGTATCCTGTGGGTGTAGATTCTTCGGATTCACCGCATGCCCTTGTGTAACATTGTCGGTCACTTCCGAACGGCGAAAAGTCACATGAAGATTGGCTGCGGGGGCTGCCCGCATGAATGGAATCAGGGTCTGGGCGTGTCTGGTGCGCAGCATTGCGAAAAGGGACATGGCTGTGAGTGAAACAATTCAATGAATGACTGAGGGCTAACGAATGAGCTAGCGTACATAGTAGCACACGAGGGGGATCCAATACTACATCACTATGTGACGTCACCAATATATACTCCCTCCACATGTTCAATGTTGTAGGCGTCAAGAGTTTAGAAGCAATCCAGGACGCCCATCCTATTCTCCAAACGGACCGACCCCCTAGCGCTGATAATTGACTGCGAAAATTCTTGATAGAACCAGGCACGTGTAAAGAGGCTCATGCCATGTGGCCTTGATGCATGTCAAAAACAATACTGTACGGGCCCATGAGCCACAAACAACAAGAGCAATTCTTTCAACCACTCACCCCTGGTGGTGGTGGGAAGCACACATAAGGTATTGTTGCTGTTGGCGTTACACACTTCAGAGCCGCACGCCAACAGGGAGTCGAGCAGGTTGGAGGGTCGCCCATAATACAATTCCGAACCTGGTGAGTGGCATGGCTTCTTGAAGTTACTGGGTGTTTAGGGATCGTATTGTTCCGCTTCATCCGCGACAACCAACGAAATGGTCGTTGATCTTGTGCTCTTGTGGTCACATCCGTGATGGATGGCGGAGGTGAACCTAACGACGTCCACCTGTGGACTACGTTCCCTCGGAATAAGAGAGCTCGCAACTGTTGGGTGAAGCACGACATGGTATGTTGGTCTCAATATGAGTCGTGGGCAAGGTGAGTTGTGCTGGGGAGAGGTTACAAGATAAATGAAGGCGATTTCACCATTTATACCTATGGAATAGAATCAGCGTAGCTTAGCAACTTGAAAGAGATATTTGGTGCGTCAGTCACCTCGTACGACACCTACCACTCGTACCTGCAAATCAATTCCATGGTTGCGCGGGGAGCCAGCACATAGATACAGCAGAAACGGAGAACAGGTTGGCGCAACGAGAAACCTGGAGCGCGAAGACCCTGGCTCACGCTGTCTCGTAACAACACTATGCTGATTTGGCAGGTAGAATCATGACTGTGACCGAGAATGGGATGAGTATGCACTCAGGAGAAACCGAATGTGAAGGCGTGTCTGATGCCGAGCCTCAGAAGGCCATATGCTTCTTTAGGATGGGATCGAAGAGAAGGGCTTCACTTGTGGCACCCCGCCCTTCGAGGAAATCACCTGGTGGAAGGTGGGGTCTTGAGATTATCAAGAATCTGTCCGACAGTGTTCCATGCATTTCATGTGTAGCTCATGCTAATCGGGTTCGGGGATGCTATAAGAGACTGGCGAATAGTACCACATCATGACACTCATGAGTTTAGATGTGGCTCGAAGAGTGGAAGGACGGGGATAGGATCAGGACAAACCATCAGCCGGGGGAGTGTGGGGGCCCAGATGAATGAGACCGATACTCTAGAGTTAAATCAATGCCACGAGAACGCGTTGGTGAGAGCTTAGTCGCGGAACGAGGTTGATATCGAATCCACTGCTCACAAACGGAGTTCGCAAAGTCAGATGACCGAGTTCCAACAACGCAGTAGGATGACAATGCGCGCTTCTGCGCGTTCGTGCTTGGCGGCAAAGGATATCCGCAACCCCGTTTTTTGATTAATGAAAACAAGAATTTGAATATGCTCTAAAGCTGACTGCACTAAACTGTGTGACGGTCAATAGGACCACGGTGTTGAGAAGCAGAACGTGAGTGCCAAGAACACTGCCGTTGGATAGAACTGTATTACTGGTGCTGCTAATTAGGCGCGAGGTTAGGAGTACCGAATTTGATTTGACATTTGATGATGCACGCAGCGTCTTGGTCCGGCCGTGGAAGTTCTTGTTAACGGCAGCGGATGGACTGCTGGGACTGCTCGGTCACTGTTGGGAGTAAGTGTGTGTATGACTAATCAGAGTCACAGTGACGTGATTCTCATCCATGGTTGGAGATTGTCGCATTATACTTGGAACGTTTGTCACCCAACTCCACGAGTCGTTAT
Source organism: Macrolepiota dolichaula (assembly GCA_003315915.1). NCBI lineage: Eukaryota > Fungi > Basidiomycota > Agaricomycetes > Agaricales > Agaricaceae > Macrolepiota > Macrolepiota dolichaula. The sequence goes on from QFDT01002040.1 coordinate 6,262, forward strand.
TCTAAAACAACTAGTTTAATGATTTCGCGCTCGTTAATTGCGGAACTCGATATTCCCTGTCATGGGGTCCCCCCTTAATCACACCACATCTACATAAATTCCTTCAACACCTCAGTCTGTCTTTCCCTTCAACATCACTTCCGCCTAGCATGCCATCTTGCACGACCAATAGGGGTCCTCTCCTCCCAGCCGAGGTCATGGATGTCGTTATCGACCAGCTCCGTCTCGACCTCAGGATGCTCGGTGTATGCGGCACCGTATGCTCTGAGTGGTTGATCCGCAGTCGGTATCACATCTTCTCAACTGTTCAGCTCTGGCCATGGCGCGTTCGTCGCTTCTTTGAGCTCTCTAGCTCGCGCCAATGCACCTTCACCTCTTACGTCAACTGCATTGAGGTTGACGACGCCCAAGCAAAGTACTCCCAACAATGTGAAGATGATGGTTTATTGTTTCATCAAGTCATGTCCTCATCGTCCCTATCCCGTTTCTCTCATATCCAATCCCTTCGCATACGGAACGTCGATTGGACGTTCTTCTCACCCGCAGACCAGGACTACATTCGTAAACGTCTTGCTACGTTTACCAAACTCGAATCCATCGAATTCGACGATGTCATGTTCCACGACTTCCGCGAGGTCGCACGTATCACGGCCCTTTTCCCTTCTCTCCACTATCTTGTTGCCAACATCCAGTTCTCCAAATATATGGAGTACACCATTGCATCCGCTACCACCCTTACTCTGCCAACCCGTATCGAAACCTTACGGCTTGGCACCGATGACGCTATCCCTGCCTTCTTGAGCACCACGTTCAAAGACTCAAGATTAAACAGCTTGGTCCTTGACAACGTCAAGTTCTGGCATCTGAAGTATATTGGTGATGTTTTACGGAGTCTCGGTGGCTCGTTGCGCCATCTTGAGATTAATTTCTCAAATAATGATGGCCTGTGGGTCATCAGCAGTGGGTCTTCCATTGTCCCCTTCTGATCACTCACCAACCCTGAGCAATTAGGTGACCTTGTACACCTGAATCTTCAGCATCAGACAAAGCTCCAATCACTCTACCTCGGGAGGATCACCCTTGTGCCCCAAAATCCATGTGCATTTGAGTCCCATATCCCTGCCCTCCTCCGCAGTATCCCTTCGACGGGCAATTTGAGGAATTTCGGTTTTGATTTGGTTGTCGACTCTGAACATTCACTCAGATTTTTCAGCTGGTCAAAACTGGAGCGTACTCTTGCTACAATGCCTCGATGCCATCTGAGCGTGAACGTGATCCCATCTGGTGTGATGGCGGAGGCTGGAGGGGAAGAGACAAGGCAGTTTATTGAGGCTACGGAGGGGTTTTTGAGGGGAGAACTCAAGACCTTGAGCAAGAGCAAGCGATTGAGTGTATGGATTCGTAACGCTGGTGCGGCTCGACTATGCGAAAATGGTGAGTACATTTTTTACTCAACTCCTCTGACATGTGGTCAATACGTTATTTTTGATAGGAGGCGCACAAGTCCTAAATGTATAACTGGGTCACCTGAGCTATACCCAAAACAGATTTGAATATCATTTCAAGATGTCCGCGGTGCGACTTCCCAAAAAACGAGAACTCAAAACTCGAGAACATTATCTCACCAGTCGGTTTCGCTTTCCTTTTCCGTTGTCTATTTGCGAGTGTCAAAGCGAAGTTTGTATTGAGAACTGAACACAGGGACGAGTTTTTCATTGACATATATTTAAGATATGTACTTTAGGCTGTGGTTTCAGACGAGTCCAACCGAAGAATATAAATCTGTTTGTTCCAGCTCGATATGCATTGTAATACTCCCGATGCTTCAGGCCTTTGGCCCCGGGTCTCAAGCATTGGCTTCTGTCCGACTTGGGGCGCTTCGGGACTTGGGCGGATCTCAATCTGATATAAGCACCATGAGAAAGCATTTGGTTCAAGGTACATTCTTTGTCGGCTTTACAACATCCATCGGAAACATACCGGAAACGTGGTACCGAAGCGCGCCAGCTTTTCAAGAGAACATGTCATCGAGACTTATGGTTGGCTGGCTATCGCAAGATATATCATGGCTATATATGCATGAGCGCGCGGCTCACCTGACGACCCCTTTACACCACTTCCATTCCGGGAGCTTCTACTCCGGAGACTTTTGTTCATTTTTTCTCTTCTAGCTGTTCTTCGAAAATCTCCAAATCCTCTTTAGGTCAAACAAGACTCTTTTGAAAATCACAAGCAAGAGTTCAGTAACGATTCCCCCGTTCGGACCCCAATCCCGAGAGGGGTGTCCTTGGCTTTTTCATGGAATCGCCGAAAGTTGGTCCAAGTGCTATCTCGTTCATTCTCGGAAGACGTGACGAGTCAAGGAGAAAGGGGGGACAGGGGTGTAGCACTGCAATAAGCCAATCCAAGAGCTTCAAGTCATTTAGGCGGTGATGATTACACATATAACCGAGTGAAGCGAGTTCAATTGAGAAAGCGAGAGAGGCAAAGCCCGAGACGTGGCGCGTGAGGTGGATCCCGCCTTCCACTGGCAGGTTTTTATACTGTGGATAATCAACCGTATGCTGCCAGTGGGGGGTAGAGTAAGCGTGGTTCACTTTCTAGACGAGGGTTTGCGGTGTCTATCCTCGGGGCTTTTAGGGTGCTACGTCAACCAGCGCTCTAATCAAAATTCATCTTCTGCCCTCTCCCCGCACGGCTGAACATCTATTCCGCAGGCCCAGCCCGTAATCCGACCACCCACGACAATTCACAATGCCTCTTTCCCAATTACACTCTCACCTGTGGAGTATCCTGACTGTTCGTAACAACACCTCGTGAATCTGTGTATTATCTTTGCAGTGCTTTCGAGTTCATGACATTGCTACATCAAGATCTGCCACTGTCGACGACCACCCCCTTCAGGCTCTTCTTTTCCCTCGGGTCGGCAGTTTTTCTCTGTTAAGGCGTCCTTCACCTGCCCAACAACCCGCATTTGGGCGTCCAACACCGATGCATGGGATTTTCTAGGACAGCTGTTGACGCACGCTGACCGCAGTTGACTGGTGACTCTGCGTTGGCCATAAATTGTGATGGCCGGGTACAAAATTACTTCGGCGCTTGGGTCATCTACTAGTCTGATCCACGATTGTGAATGACCACTATATCCGAAACTGGTCAGTTCCTCCATCTCAATTGTTTTTTACAAGCTCGCTATTTCTTCGTATCGAGTTTATACGGCGGGCGGACCTGAAACACCAAATACGAGAATCGATGGCTTCTCTCGATGGAACCTTGATCAATGTGACTGAACCATGGCAATGCTCACCCTGAGATTCATTTGAAGGCAAAGCCGATATGATTGTCATTCTGTTACGTGACTCAGTGCCTTGACATTCTTATCGGCGGCAGCTGGACCTTTGGGCTGTACTTGTATGTATATGCCACAGAAGGGGGACATGCTAGGTATTACGGATTGGACGGGAACCGGCCCACCCGGGGTATACATTGTTGGTATACCTTCATCGTGACCTGCAGCAAACCATAATGCCTCGCAGTTGATTCACAGAGTAACCGGGCGCATTGACGGCGCCAATCTGTCAAATGGCTGATCGAGCTAATCAACAATAATGCCCAAAACGGGTTACAAAACGGCTCACGAAATCATTCTCAACAAAAACTGGGATGAAGAAGGATTCGTATCGCTCTCGTCGACTGGAGAATATTCGGGCGAGGTTTTACAGAACCTCTGGAGGCATTACTGCTAAAATACCCATGTACCATGTGTAAGTCTCACTCAGCAATGATCAACGCGATTTGCTTCTCTGAAGCAGCTTCCTATTGTATATATTGATGGGCAGATTGACATTGGGTGTCCCCTTGTTTGGTAACACACATGGTGAATCCGTTACACACCATCTCAAGCAGTGCCTTCCGTGGTCGACGGGCCCAAATGTACAAATGTCTAATGTCAAGCGCGTAAAGGTTTAAATAGGATCCGAGAGTCATCCGCGCTTTTAATCATCTCAACTTTCTCCTTGTTTCTCCCTGGCCGCCCCGAACTTTCCCTCTTTCTAAAATCTCGCACCCCCGTTTGCCCCATCGCCATGACGAACATACTGTTCCAAGCACGTAACGGCGTATTTAGTATGTCTTATCTTCGTTGAATCTGTTTGGTATACGTCCTTTGCTAACTGGGTGTCTAGTCCTATCCATCATTCTCTCCCTCGCCACGATTGGGTTGGCGGCCCACTGGACCCAGCTCACAGTAGCAGATGGCTCCTTCGTCGATTTCGAAGGTATCGGACTTGCTGCCGGCGGTCTCACCGTCATTTTTCTTCCCATCCTGTGAGTGACTACGTCCCTGTATATCCATTGAAATTATTAACCTCCTCGTTCAGCTTGATTGTTGGTATCATCCGTAAAAATGCAATTTTTACTGCCATTGGTGTTGAGCTCCCAATTCTTGGTATATTCTATTTGCATAGCTCTTCCCCTACCTAACTGAAAAGACTTCCGTAGTCATTCTCTCTGGATTGTTCCTGGCAGAAGGTGTGGTCACAAACACTCTTGGACAGGAGGTTTGGCCTTTTGGGTGTAATAATATAGTCTCCCGCAATCGTAGGTTTTTCATGCAGCGAGTATTATCGATATGTGATTGACCATTTACCTCCGCAGCGGCGCTCGCGAAACAAATCTGCAATGAGTTCATGGCCCTTAAAGGAATTTCATTTGCTATTTTTGCAATTAGTAAGTTGAAAATGTGCCATCACCCTTCAGGACTCAGCCTGACGTTTCATCGAAATCCTCAGTGGCCGCATATTGGTTGCCTCTTCTCATCATGGTCATTATTGGTTTCACGCATGGGCAGAATACTTTCGGCCAGAGTGTTCGGGAGGTTCAATTCTCTCCTCAAATTCAAGCCCAAGCACAGGAATTTACCGACGGATTCATGGGAGGACTGGGCTTGAAGGATTCTTCCGGAGAATCTGGGTATGGCCAGGACGCTCAACAGCAGCAACTGTACCAACAACAACAAATCCAGCTGCAACAATTGCAGCTTCAGCAGCTACAGCAACAACAGGCGATGCTACAACAACAGCAATACATGCAGCAAGAGAAACCGCAAATACCGCAGGTCTGAACTCAGCGGCGGTAAAGGCGAAGCGGTTAGGTACCTTGCATGGATCGTACGAAACCTGGACTTGTTCTCAATCACATGTGAATAGCTACACTCTTACGAGCCGATGTACTATACTATCATCAAATAATATGTCTTTACGCCCCCCTCGCTATCGTTTTAATTCGTGAGCTTGTGCTCAGGATCATACGGCCGGTGTGGGATGAGTCAACTTGACAGTGATTTTTAACGCACGTCAATTGGAGATGCGCTGGCAGTGACGGTGATAATCATTGGACACTAAACGATGCGAACGTTGATACTCCAAGCCCGGTGCCCCCTGTCTCCTAGTCTTCCGTCGGAATGCATCAAAGTTCACGCCACAGACGCATGATGACATCCGTGATCTAGGTTTCCTCCATAACCCCAATGCTGATTTTCTTTCACATTACCTTTCTTTCCTCCCAACCCGCATCATAGCGGGTGTCCAGCAGCGATATGCTGGCCGTTCAATTGGTTTGTCCTCTTATTCACGAGATATCATTAATTTCAGCTCTAGATGTCCGTTGGGCGTTGCTTGGTGAGTATATGGGAAATAATGATGGTATTGTGTATCGCGCTCGAGGGTTTGACCTCCCGACTTGATGCTCTAGGACCGACGTTTCCAGCGTCACCAGCTAACACTGGGTTAGTTGTCTATTCAACAATTCGTACCACTTCTCGACGAGACTCTTGGGCCACTGTGAATTATCGGGAGTACTACTCCTGCTCCACCCCTACCTGCGCACGGCAAGCTAAGTTCACGGTTACTAACGCTTGACCATCACCAGCAAGGAACTAGACTAATAACCGTACCCGTTCCTCTCAAGCCGTTCTCATGACTGATGTTTCCGAACTCCTGAGTGGGTATATGCGTAGTTCACCTCTTGACACTACGTGGACCCCTGGTGCTTCACGTCACCCCCCGAACGTCCCCACCTCAGATCTTAGTGTCCACCCCCCATGAACAGTGGGGATACCACGTTCTCGTCCTTCGATGCTGCCCCTCGCAGATTCTATGCTCTGGTTTTTGAAGGCGATGGCCATGAATGAACGTTGAACTCCCAGAGTCATCACTTCGCAAAAGTGTGTGCGCCCATCCTCTCCCAACCAAATATCTGGCTTCGAATCCAACGCAAAAAGGACTTGGCTCTTCTCCCCATTTCCGAAAGAATATAAGGTAGTCTAGGGAAAATCTCCCGTCCCTTTCGGCAGCCACGAGTCACCTCGAAGGAGCCGGATCTCTGGTTATAGTCTTTCTGGCTTGATGAAACCATGCGAACGCGCCGTCGACGGGCCGTTGAAGCTAAAGTATCGGAACTGGCGAAGATAGTGCACTGCGCAGCATCCACTTTCAGTGACAGCATTCAAAAATAGCTTGAAGGGCGGCCGGTAACTAGACTACATTCTGGCTTAGCGCGATCGAGAGTACAAGTCCATGTGATTGTCCGCAACTAACACATAAACAAAGTCCCAGGGGACAAGGATAACGAAGGTATGTTTACCCCAAGTAGTTCATTCCTCCTTCAAGTGTGCCAAATCAAAAGGCAAACGATTCTGCTTCAAATTCAACATGACGAGAACGAGCAAAAGGATCGCCTCGACGCCGGCTAGCACAACATGAAGAATCGCATAGAGAGGACTTGTCGCAAGAGCAAGTCCATTATCCACGTACAGTGCTTCAACTGGTTTCGAGAACACACCCTGAACGCGAACAATAGCGCTTTCGGGGCGGTACCCCGTTGTGAAGGCTTTCAACGCAGCAAGTTTATAGTCATCCACAACAGCATTGATCGTATCCAGTGATCGGGGCTGAACACGGGACGAGTTTCGCCAATCCCCGGAGGGAGGTTCTGGCATAAACAATTTCAATGCGATCGAGTTGAAGTTGACCCAATCGATGGCTTGTGTTGATATAACTTGATCAGCTTCGTTAGACGCCGTGTATAAAACCGTTGAGAAGAGAAGGTGGGCAGCTTCGGGAACGATGTTTCCGAGTGGTGGGATGGTGCCAACGTCATAAACGGTAACGTCAGGAGCGGAGACATTCTGGTTGGGGGCAATCCATGCATAACCAGTCGTCAAATTGAGTCCGGGTTGACAGACAAGTAATGTAGCGAGAGGGGAGGTGACCCAATCGATGGCGGGGGAGATAGGGTGATAAGCAACGAATTGAGATGGTCTATAGAGTGTTGGGAGACCGCTGAGATCAATCCAGGTATCGTTAATATTGGTCGTATTGACCCCAATGGTTGCGTTTCCACCCAAGAAAAGGTACACGGAGGTTCCGTTAACGTCTGAAATGGGGTCGGGAGGCCAGAGCTGGCGAATCGTTGAGCCCTGTCCTGTAATTTGGGTGTTACCCGGCACTCTGATGGAGCTTTGGCTGGGAAAGGGACTCACCCACACGGGAAAAGTCTTCACCCAAGGAATTGAGTTGCAGGAACCATGCTTGGCCGTCGATAAGATACGTAGTATCGTTCACACTATCTGGCGCTCTCCAGTTGCAGTCGTGTTGGAAACGTACAAGGTCCGTGTTGTAATACACGAGGCCTGTTGTATTTTCAATGGCCGACGGTAATGGAATCAACCAATTGGGCTCGGGTGACAAGCCCCATGGCGAACCCCCCAACTTCTCCAACCGCACAACGATGCCCGCCCGAGTCAAGCGCTCGACGAATCCTTGGACGTCAGGGATTGCCAAGTCCGCGGTGAGATCGACGTCGGATAAAAGACCGATGGGCATATCTTCCCTGAACTCGACTCCGGAAGAAACAGTGATGGTTGACGAGGAAGTGATGTGCATTAGGATAAGAATGAGAGAGGCGAGGAATGATGCTCGGTAGGTGCTTGTCGCTCGTGATTTGAAAAAATATATAATGCGGTCGATCATCCCGCTAGTGACCTTCGAGACAACGTCCGTGGGCGTATCTCGACGTGCGGCCCATTCCTTGCTGAAGGCTTCGGCGCAAATGCCACCGGCAAGCGCTATCGCAATGTTGTGCCACAAGTTGAAGATGGTTTGGAAAGCGCTTTTGATCGTCATGGGTTTGAAATTTACGTAGGGAAGTTTACGCGGAGACCACCAGCAGTAGAAGGCAAAGACAGCAAAGGATGCTTCGAGGACGACAAAGGCGGCATAGCAAATGACCCCCATGTAGCTTTCATACTTGTCGGATCCAACGATCTTTGTCGTCTGCTCTTGTTTCGAAGGCTCGTGTTCCGGTGGTGTATCCATCGAATCGCGCGCTTGGGATGTAGATAGAGAAGGAGAAAGAACCGCAGCTACCAGCCCGCTACTAGACCAAGAGGTTCCCTCAGGGCCATGCGCAGGGCATGAGCGGCCAGTTCTCTATTCAAATTGCCACACATTCATACTTGATATTATAGTCAACGTAAGCCACAAGACCTGGCTTCAAGTGGAACAATGCCACACGAAAAGACGCGCGCCTAACGTTCATGTGTATGGGCAAAGAGAAACGGCATATTTCCATTCGACTTTTTCCTGCGATACCGGGAGGGCCTTGAGAATTACTCTTGATTGTACGTTTGATTGTCAAGACTCACAGGGTCAGACCTTACCACGACCACAAGGATTCATCATCCTCTGCGATCTCAGTGGATAGCTTTTGAGCTTGGTCCATGATTAGCCTACGGAAAAAATATGATTTTCCCACAGTCACAAGTCACTCGAAATTTCGACATTGGAACATCGCCGAATTTTACGTTATCGGGGCCTGTCCAATCTCGTCCATCCCAGTCAAGAGATCAGAAAGCTGATCAACACTTTGGGGAATCTGATTCCATACATTCACTATTGTGTCAAGAGATTCAGAACGTGCACCATGACGATATAACAGACAACCACGGGAGAGACAAACTATGTCGGGAATCCCGAGCCAGCTGCGGGTTGAATGAAATCTTTCCATCTGTCATCAACAGACATAATCTTCTCTCATAGCAACACCTACCCCTGCTAACATGAAAACACCTTTTTTACATCCTTCAGAACAGCCTGCATCGACGGGTTACTAGGCTGTTGTCGCTTCGACTTGTCCCTTGCTGACACCGACCGCTGACTCGGTGAACGACACGTGTAATGTTTTCTGCAACAGCCCCCCCTTCGGTGCCGTAAACGCTTGGCCTCTATGATTCGGGGTGCGTGGTTTTTTCTGCTCACTGCCTATCCCCCCAAAGCCACAGCCAGGCCATAATGGTTGACACTTAATTTCTTCTCAAGGCAGTGGTGAGGGGAGTCACTGCCACGTATGTCATACCTGGGGGGGCTTCGGGGTTTGGACGCCTTCGGCGTCTGGGGTACCTGAGTTTATTGACGCGCGCTTTCCGCGAAGCTCGTCGAACACACTCGATATTTCGAAAATCGGACAGAGATTTCGATATGATAAAAAGGGTGCGGTCTCATACGGACTTCTCTAGAGCTCCTATCTTTTCAGTTCAGTCTACCACGTGTGTATAATGGGGTACATATTCTCTGAAAAGACATAGAAAAGAGGGCTTTTCGCTCAATCCGAACACAACGAAATAAATGGCGACAAACATTCACCATCTAGCCGCCCATACACCGCCCCGGCACATGTATGATCCCAGTTTTTTAATAAACTCTGGCCAGGTTTAGAAAAGTTAGTCGTCTGTGGGAGAATGTCAGCGGCGGCCCGAACCCATAACCCATTGTCTCCCTCAAACCAGACGAAATAACATCAGAAGGAGTAGTCTAGGAGCATTGCTTATGGCTATAACAGCAGTGCTATGCACGAGTCGCTTCTATTAGCCTCGTGTTTTACGCATGTTCATTGCAGCTGAGACCATGCGGGCAGGTTTTCGTAACATCTTTTCTTTGTGGTCGTTAACCGAAGGCGGATCTTACGCCACTCCACAGCAAGTTTGAAGGATAGGGGTACGGAGATCCAACCTGGACCCACAACTCGATACGGCTCGAACCCCAACGAGTGGGTCAATAATTCTCCCAGGTACCCCCAACACGTGCGATAATCTGAACAATTATGGAATCGAGAAATCGTGTGGGGGTGCTAATGGGCGCGGAATAGAGATTTGAACTCGACATCAATTTTTTTTATCACACGATGGTCCGAAGAGTGGCGAGAGATTTCATTGGGAGAGAGACCAAGAAAGATAACAGTAAATATGCTACAAATATATGAGGGTGGGTATCATCGAGGGTGCAGAACGCTGACAAGAAAGCGGAACAACAAAGCAGACTAAACAAGACAAAAAAAAATTCAGAATCATATGAAAGCACAGTCGTCACAGACCACTGTCATTGTATAAAGGGAAAAAAAACCTAGAGAATAAAAAAGAGGGGGGGAGATCAGGTATGCTTGGGGCGTTTGCGATTCTCCCCGCAAGTTTTCCCCTTCTGATGCCTCAGGAGGGAACATTTATGCGAAAAATGCTGCCCGCAAGCGCATTGGAGAGGGCCACACGGCGAAAAATGTGAGATAATGTGATCTAGACAGCTCGCTAATCAGACAGGGAGACTGCGATCATAGTACTAAGCCAACTCACGTCGGAGGTTATGTTTCTTGGTGATTGATGATCCACAACCCGGGATGTAACACCAGAAACCGCTGTGTTGTGTACGACGATTCTCACTTGCCTCCCTCGTCTTCTTCGACCCTACAATCTTCTTCATCATCTTAGGAAGACCATTAGCCTCGAAATCCCAGTCTTGAAATTCCGGCAAGTCCTTGAGGATCATGGCGATTTGCCGGATGGCAGCTTTATCCATCAAACCACACTCCTGGTCATCTATGGGTGACTCTGGAGCAGGTGTATCGTAACGGGGAACAGAATGAACCTGCTTCGAGGAATAAGAGCGCAATTTCCTCGAGTATCTGGTTCGAGTAGTGGTTGGCAGGGGTAATGGCGAACAAGGAGGAGATGGGCTCGCGGAATAAGTAGAAAAGGAGCTCGGTACGGGTGAAGCGGGAAGCGAAAGATCATGAGGGGTATCCAAGGAAGGGGTCAAGTAAGGTGAAGGGGGAATCGTGTTAATAACCGGGGTATACGAAGACGAATCGGGGATTTGGACGCGAAGGTCAGACCTGTTCTGCGCGCCAAAGAGCGCGCTTGAAGTCATCATGTAGACTTCAGGTTGAACCTCGGGCTCCACCTGGTCGAGGGCGATGAGATCGTGCTTCTGGCTTTCATCCTCGAAAAGAGGATCAATAGAAAGCCCGTTGCCGTGTGGCAAAAACGAGAGGAAGGTGTCCCCCATGATGTCCCTGGGAGATACTGTCGCATTCTCAACCGGCTCGTCGCTGGGGCTGAAAGGCCACAAAGAGGAAATATCGGAGGAGGGCGAAGAAAAGCCAGAGCGGATGGATACTAAAAGCCAATGAGAATGAAATATTCGTAGCAGACAACAAGATTACTTACGGGAATCGGACGTGCTGGACATTGGCGAATCTACAATAGCTTGTTAGTTAACAACCCTCTTTGAGGAGTGACTACCGACAACCTTCGGGGAATGGGCTGCCAGACGAATAGAAAGGACCAAGCATCGCATCATTCAACTCCGTAAGGGTGGTGGTCTTTGGGTCGTTGTTCACAAAACACCTAAAGAATGTGGGCATAAGAGACGTTAGACACAACCACGTCGACCATGACTCACTCCGCGTAATTGTAGGAATGGGTGAACGAATCCTCGGTAGGACCCTCTACGGAGATGGAAATGGAGTAATCGTCCTCGGTGGGCCAAGGGAAAGACATTGTCGGCATGGCTCAGTAGAGAGACAACACAGAGGAGTTTGTGGGGGAAATCGTTTTGATACTTTGAACAGCATTGATATTTAAGCCGCACTGATGATGGACGACAACACCCTAAGCACTGGGTTCCTAATCGGGATATCTGAACTATGGTGACATTTGGCGCTTCCTTGCTGTCCCATTTTGGGTGTGATTATCCCCGGTAACTTCGCGGAAAGAGTATTAGGGGGGTTTTTCTCGCAGTGATGACATCTTGCACTGGTCGGGAAGCACAAGGAATGAGCATTTTGTTGACCACGCTGCTATCTGCAGGTACTGATACACGAGGTCGAGCATAGGTTTTAACTACTTATCGACGTATAACCAGTGCAGGATGGGCGCCTCCGTTGGCGCCATCATCACACCGTCAAAAAATTCTTTATATTCGTTCCCGAGTTCCTCAGATGTCTCCCTCGCTAAAAAGAACTTGCTTTGTGGACAATAGGTTCAATTAAAGCTACAATTTATCGAGATAAGCACGTAACTAGAACATAGAGGCGGTGTGATCCAATCAGAACAAGCGGTAGAAGGTAAACAAAAGAATAGGGTTCATAGATGAGCGGGCATTCGACCATAATATCTGTCCATCCATTCGCTGACCAATATCAATCAGGATTGAAGGGAATAGTCAGATCTACATATGTTTTGACGGCCCCCGCTTGCCTTTAGAGCTGGGCTGCCGGAACCCAGGATGTTTGCTATCGAGGTGGCGATTGACACCACGGGCGTGTCCATATTTGGCTGTACAATTCGGAACTGGACAAACAAAACGCTTGAGTTGCATATGCCTCGACAATATATGATCTGGACCCACAGGTTAGGCCGTGAAGAATGGAATAGTAGAAGAGAACTCACTCTCAAGATTCTGTTTGCTTGTTTGAGAGTTGCCGCACACATCGCATCGGAATCTGGCCTCCCGCTTGCGATTGGCCTCCGCGGCAGCAAGTGTGCGCTCGGAAACACCTTTAGGGTTGACTACCTCTGTTTGTCCAGTACGGACAGCTTGCATCATACCATGCGCTGAAGTGGGTGTGGTATTTTGGTAGCTATGGAAGGTCCCAAATCCTATGTGCGATTGATTATCGCCTCCGCGGAACCCGAAAGAGGGGGGCGATGCATGAGTAGGACGTCTGTTGTCAACCCCAAGCGAACACGTGGGGAGAGTAGGATGCGGGAGAGCATCCCACCCGGCGCTTTGAAAGGTTACACCTTGCACCTGGTTGCGGTAATCTATAGAGTCTCCTTCACTAATTGGGAGCCCGTGCAGCTGCCTCAAAGGAGACAGTTTCGGATCGAAGGTCGGAGTATCCAGATGCGCGACAGAAACCATACGCATGCCCGGCACATCCGCCTCAATGTCGATATCGAATTCGCCATCATTATTGGTGGTAGGTTCGGCGATTGGGGATTGATCATGAAATTGTTCCAGGCCCGCGAAGCCGTCATCCAGTGGATCGAGGTCGGTGAGTTGGGAGTCCTCCAATGCAGCAGCTGAACCAAGTAAAACAGAGGGTGGCTGAGAGCGATGTCCTCCTTGAGCCTTAGAGGCTAATGCCATCTGAAACTCTTTGTCATCCAACCCGAGAATGCGCATATCTGGTGTTGCACCTGTTTCTCGGATTGTAGGGGACCGCTCATCAATTTGGTTGAATCGATCTGATAGTTGGTTCACCGCACACACAAAATCAGTATTGGCGACTGCAGGAAACGTGAGAATTTGCCTACCTGGTGATAATCCCAGCCTCGGGGTTAGAAGGATATTGGCTGACCTTCCCGTGGGCGGAGATGACGTAGAGGATAACAAGGATGGAGTAGATTCCCTGTAGCTCGCAGAATAAAAATGACCAGGACTAAACTCAAGCGATGAAGAAAGTGGAAGGGGACTTAAGTCCGCTCCCACCCTATGAGTAAAATTGGTATCAATTCCTGCAATATTTATCTTGTCAATGGGACATGCATCAAAGCAGGCAGGCGGGGATCACCTACCGGGTGTATATCTGTGGGTATCCTGCGACAAGTTGTTGCAATACACTAAAGAAAGTGGATCGTTGTTCAGTAACAGCATTTTGGGCGCTAAACAGCAACACTTACTCGAGTTGGATGAGCAGGGATCAAAGGAAGGGACCCGCGGAACATGATAATGATTTCCTCTCGCTCTCTGAGTGGATTCTTTCATACGAGTCTCTACTGAGTCGCATCAGTACTCGCCACACGACTCTCGGTTGAAACGACGACCCACCCGGCTCGCTGTATACTCCCATTCCGAGGTATCCCATTTGTGACATATGTGGTACATGAACCCAGCGGCCGTCAGCATTGGACTGGTTTCCTAGCGTGAGTGGACTAGGAGGGATGAGCCTATCTATCTATCGAACGTGCCTGTGAAGACACACCTGATGCGATACCCGTTTAAAAGGGAGCCATTAGGATGTTCCATGCCACCACTACGCTTCAACGACGACCAAGTAGAGGACGTAGTATAATGAGATAGGATGGATCAAGGATGGGCTGTTGAATAGGAAGCAGAATGACAGGTGCTCTCTCCAGTCCCTTTATGGGGCTGGATACACCCGAGGTTATGAGCTTTTGGGCGTCAATACAGGCGCACCGGGCTGTGGCTTGATCATGAGATGTAGTTATCCTGTTACGACCTCCCCGTCCGGCATCAACATGGGTCCTGAGTAGATGCTTCACGTTCCTGGGGTTTCCGTCTGAGGTCGACGGTTGAAACATAGCTTTGTTCTGTTGAAGGAGTAGCCTTCCCAAGAACAAGGACTTCCGTTTCGAGAAACCATGGGAAAGTGCTGCTCAATTTAAAACTCAGCGCTTCTACTTGGGCCGCTGGTCGCGCATTTAAACAAAGCTGTACCAAGCGCTGGGTAACACTTCTTCAAGGGGAAACATGCCACAATAGTATTTGCACAGGCTCGGGCCAGTATTGAACGTGAATGATTAAAAATCTGAAAACATCAGGCGTGGTCACAGAGTAATGCCTAGGGCGGTGGTTATGAAATGTGATAACGATGGAGTACGTAGATCTCCGCCAATCTCTTGATATGTATGTCATGATGTTCTACGTTGTTTGTCGCCACTGGACAACCAGATTTGAGAGGAGATGAATTCAAATAATACTAGCGGAGCATTTAGCTACTACAGATTGCCACAGTCTTCTGCATAGGAACAGAGAAGGGATATTCGACAAAATAACGTGCACAACAAAGGATCTCGAAAGCGTGACGATAGCATCAGGGAAAACAAGGACACAGAAACAGATTCGGGCGTTGGAGTATAAATGTCCCTTTTACCACTCCCACATCGAGTGAGAGCGGAAGCGGGCAGCCGGTGCGACCGAGGGATATGAGTGAGGATAGGATTGAGGATGGAGGGTGCCGCGGCAAGTTGGGACGGAATTTACTGATCCTTCTTTCGCCTCCTATCTGGCAAAATTCCGTGCTCTTTCTTCTGGTGACGATTTAGCGACCGCGAGTGTCTGTAATCCTTCCCACATGTTTCACATTTGTACGGTTTCAACTTGTAATGTGAATTGTGGTGGTCTGGTCGGATATGAGCGCTTCTTTGAAGAAAAAAAAAATAAACCAACAGGACTTACTCGTCAAATTTTGTCGGGAGGTAAAACTATCCGGACAATACTTGCAGTGATACTTTCTTTCTCTCTTTCGCCTCTTGTCGACAGCCGCCCAGTGAGCAGCAGAGGCGCCTGTTGCCTTGAACGTCCCAGATTCCCCGAGGTGCACGGTATCGTGCTTCGCGGCAAGGTTATGGAACGTGGGTGGCGCACCGGTCGGGCTTCGGTACTCATTTACACCATGCCAGTTCCATGTCATGGGGAGACAATGATCGCCGGTCAATCTTTGGGGATCATTCCAAGTGTTGAACGCTGGGTGCGTGGGGATCGCCGCTGACTCGGCTTTGACCACTTCAGGCGGAGGTTCGGGGTCACCAGTGTCGGAGAACGGTCCTACAACGGTGGCTTCCGAAGTGATGTAATTATTGTACTGGGCTGTGGAACGTGCCCGTGGACTATAGGTTCCACCACAGGACCCTCCAAACGGCGCGGATAAGTAATTGGTATCCAACACATGGCCCTCGCCGCCCGAGGGGAATTGATTCAGGTTCCTTAGGTCCGGGTCGAGAGCATCCAGTACCTTGCCCTGCTCCGAGACCTTGAAAAGTGGCGGCGGAGGATGATCTTGCCTTGGTGGAAAAGCCTGGTACTTGTCGGGCGACCCTTGGCTCCCGCTGGCCGTAATTTCACAGCTTTGCTTAAAGAGAGGGGTGAGGCCAGTATTCAAAGGAGACAAAGTACCGAAATGTGCTAGCCAACCCTTAGTGATACCATTGGAGAGTAAGGGTGTTAAGACAGACCTGATTCAGGCGTGACGGGTAGAGCGGATGCAGGTGTTATGGGCCCGAGACCCGACGGGCTAAGCATTGGCGTCTTCATTGGGAGCCCTCGTGGGTATACACCGAAATCTGAGTTAATGACCTCGTCAAAACGAAGCTTTACCGACCACGGAAGGACGCACTATGAGAACATGGAGATGTGGAGGCGCTTCCCATTGTGGATTCGAGATAGGGACTCGTTGGAGGTATATTCAGACGACCTACTATCACCGGTACAGCACTATGCCTTGTATACTAGACAAAAGAGCTTACCTGGGGGGTACTGTGCTGGGGCGCCTCCACCATAGTTCCATGACAGCTGCCTGACGAGGGTGTTGCCTGGGGAGGGAAAGGAATTGTCCGGGGGAGAGATACAGCTATAATCATAGCTTGACGCATTTATATTATATGGAATGGCCTGAGAATCTAGAAGTTGATCAACATCTGTCATGATAGGAAAATGGCCCCTGGTGATGGAGGGTCTTTGAAGATGACCTCTTCTCGACACATCCCGAGAGCATGAGCCTGTCTAACGCACCGGTCCCCACTGTGTTTTGATCCTGAACCCAGGCGAGGCTATTGTTGCCGTTAGTGTCCATTGCGGGTCTATTGGCAACAAGCAAGCTGAGGAAGGGCACCCTGCAATAGTGGATGGACAGGGAGGCGACAGACTATGGACGTCGGTGGTGTACTGTGAGGTTGGGCACAGCACCTTCTGAGTGCCAGCGAGGGGGGGGGAGAAAGTCGAAAAACATTTGGGCAATAAATATAATTTTTTTAATTGTAACAGCACAAGCTCATCGGGCTTCATAGCATTATGTAGGGCCCAGCGGATTACAGTTGGAGAGGCTGAAGCGTGGGCTAGTTCGACCGAAATCGAGCAAATCACTCTCGGACCGTAGGCGAGCTCAAGTTTGAGAGAGCTGGTTTGCGAAGAACACGACCTGAGAGCTTATTTTCAAAGATCTGAACGAACTCACGCACCTGATGGTGTCTGCCATAATTCTGAACCAAGCTGATCAAATGAGCATTCCTAGGATCAGCTTCTCGTAAAGCAAGGGGAAAATTGACAACAGCCCAAGCCTTAGCCTCAACAGTGCATAGTTGCTGGAGAATTGCGTTCATCGGAAGATGTTTCCGGCTGCTGCTGATGAGGGTGATACGCCATCTAATATTGGGGACGGTCTTGGAATGCATTCTCATCATTATATTCAAGTGAAGTGAGTAACGGGCCGCATCTGTAATTCACCATCCACCCAAATGTCGACTTTCTCATTATAGAAAGCCACGAGACTCTTGATGGGGGCGGCCTCAACGGTGGTATACTGGTACCACCAAGCCACATTAGAGAAAATCCGGTCATCAGAAAGGTAGATATTATAATAAGATGCTTCTCCCTAGAAAACACGGGTCAGTTTAAAGTATGATTCAACATTCAAACTGATCTTACTTTGTATGGGCAGCGGCTTTCGTGGTCCGATGCCTCTAATAAGTCCAGGCGGCAATCGGTTTTCGGAATATAATACCTGACCGGAAGACCCGTTTCAAAAAGTAGATACGGCATCCGGGTATTAGCAATTTCGGTTCCTGCAACCTCGACTCGAACGTGTCTCGAGGAACGCAAGATATCAACGCGCTAAAAGTCTCTTGAGTCCGGGTCTGGGCGTGGGACGTCCTGTCATTGTACCTTGTATGGATCCTTGGGGTGAACAAATATTTGTTCATCCTCTTCAAACCATGAATCCATAGCCGAGAACTTGATCGTGAACAATCCTGCCAGCTCTGACTGATAATAACGGGTTAGAGCGTGCATTGCTTTGTTCCCGGCGGTGATGTTATACACCGCAAGCTGGGGCGTTCGATTGACCAGTTCGAGGTAGAAATGCGGAAGTTCATCTTCTGGAAAGAAATACACAGGATAATATGGGTGTTCCCACCTGACGAAGATTGTAGTCCAATCAGTGGTTGATCAGGTCAGAAATTGTAGCTTTGGCTTACACGAGCTTAGCTTTATTTGTATCAATCACACAAGCACCCCCAATGTAAGCCCTGATACGTTTCTGACAGTCTTCGACGTGAGGAATCGAAAAGAACGTGGACATGATAGCTGAGAGAATAAATGCTTGTGAAAACTGGTGTTTTCACTGAACATAACTCATGACGTACGCGATTGATAAGCCAGATATGTTGCCAATTCGGGTGTAGATAATTCCTCAATGACATTTGCCACGACTGTCTTCCTGAGATTTGCAGCTCGTCAGTTTCACCAAAAGTCT
>QFDT01002041.1:0-23974 GCA_003315915.1 Macrolepiota dolichaula
TTGTTTTGTACTGCTGTAGTTTAGGTCCTGTTTTAATTATGCTATGCTTACAATCTACCCCTTTGTTTTATTACGCTTCATAATCGTCTTGATGTTTGCCTGATCAATACAGCAGTCCTGCCGTTCTATTCCGGCATTATTGCCGAACGAAATATTCTATTGAAGGCGCATCGAACGCCTCACGCTTCAGGAATGTATTATCGATTATCAATTCGGCTTCGTTAGGTCCGATATACTTGACCGCTTGTCGTGCCAATTGACTCTTCGAGTTAAAGGCGGTGTTTTTGGTCACCGGATGAATCTATGACCATCAACTGGGCGGTTAAAGACGAGGTGAAGCACTACTTCCCAACGTAAGAACCGGAATTCCTCGGAGCAATATCCCAGGGCATTTCTAGTACGGCCGTTCCTTTATGAGTCGAGTCTCACTGGGTGATGGAGAGGACCGCAGAGTGTTGGCTTCGAGCAATGTCGCACTAGATCAGATCAATGCAGGACAATCCATTTCCGTCGCATCCTGAAAGTTCGGTTGTTATGCGCCTGTTGCTTGGTCGAGTCAATGTTTTGGCAGATTCTTGAAGCGAATGAGTTAGTGATGACAAATTACTGAAAATTTCACTGGAAGTTGCTTACATTCAGGTTGGCTGACATCTGCTTACCGATGAACTGAAGAGAAGAGCAGGACCCTGGCACTACGGAGGATGTCGACATTTATTATGACATTATTGAATCTCGGTCATGATGTCCACAGTACAGGTTCAATGGCCTATGTGGGGCCTGGTGTTAATGGCAAGAAAAATAGACAAGGCTCTCAATGTGTCCTTCAATGACATCAAGTATACTCACCGGACGTGAAAATCCGGAACAGCAATTGCCGATTAAACCTGTGATAGCCTAGAGAAGTATCATCTCAGCACCCTCGCAAAAAATCTATAGGGTTAAAAATAGCGCGGGTGCTGATAAATCTTGAGTGCAAAAAGTAATGTAATCTGTTGCATCCTTTCCTGCTGAACTTTTTTTAAATCACATATTCGCACTTCCCAGCGTGCTCAGAAACTCCGACCGTGCCATTTGTCATCCGTGTATGGGATTCAGAATGCATTCCACAGATTTGTCACACAGCAAGGGGAGCTAATCTTGTCAAGCTAGACTATATATCAGGATCGGAACGTGTCCTGGCTTCTTCCCAAAGTCTACCTTTTCCTCATTGATAACACTCGCTCTCACCAACCACCTTTTCCACCAATTATGCCGCACTCCGAGATGATGCATACCCGTGAAACCAACGTTTCTGCTCCTGGCGTCCCGTTCTTTTCACCACACCAGGTCCCAGCTTCTGGGAGCGCTGTTGATCCTCAGCCGAATGGCAAAGCCATACCGACGCTGTTCCAGCCCATAAAAATTCGTGGCCTTGAATTCCAAAACCGCATTTTCGTTGAGTGATTCCTTATAACAATTATGAAGGTTGAAGCTGATTTCTTCTATGTCGTGGATAGCTATCTCCTTTGTGTCAGTACTCATCGGAGAATGGGTTCCCAACACCATGGCATATGGCACATCGTACGCCCCTCTCCACCCCCGCAGCTCTCATATCACTCATCTAAAATCATAGTCGGAGGGATCATCTCCCGTGGCCCCGGTCTCTCCACGGTTGAAGCAACTGCCGTCCTCCCTGAAGGTCGTATTAGCCCTGAAGATGTTGGCCTCTGGTCTGACGATCACATCGCACCTCTCGAAAAAATCGTCCAGTTCGCGCATTCCCAGAATCAGAAGATCGCAATCCAGCTCGCACATGCTGGTCGTAAGGCCTCCACATTTGCACCCTGGATCACCACTGGACCGCCTACAGCTAATGCGAACCCGTACGAGCGTGGGTGGCCCGATAATGTCTGGGGGCCCAGTATGACACCCTTCCACCCAGACTATCCCAAACCAAAGGAACTGTCGAAGGCGGGTATCCAGAGGGTTGCCCAAGCATTCAAAGATGCAGCTGTTAGAGCTGTGAAAGCTGGATTTGATGTTATTGAGATTCATTCAGCACATGGATACTTGCTATCGTCTTTCCTGAGCCCGAGCAGTAATCGAAGGACGGATATATATGGAGGTAGTTTCGAAAATCGTATCCGGTTGTTACTAGAGGTCGTAGATGCAGTGAGGAGCGTTATCCCAGAGTCGATGCCTCTGTTTGTTCGGTGAGTCTACTGCCCATATTCGATCGAGACCACTGCTAATACGATCAAATAGTGTGTCTGCCACAGAATGGCTAGAGCAAGTTGCACCCGAAGAACCCCAATGGAGGGGTGAGGATACGGTCCGCCTCGCGCCCATCCTCGCGGAGCACGGCGTCGATTTACTCGATGTCTCAACTGGAGGAATCGACGCCCGCCAGCGCGTGATCCCAGGTGAAGCTTATCAAGCACATTTTGCGGCTGCGGTCAAGAAGGCCGTCGGAGACAAACTCCTCGTGAGTGCAGTTGGTGGTTTGGGTAATGGACCCCTGGCCCAACGCCTGTTGGACGAGAAGCAAGCGGATGTCATTTTCGTTGGACGACAGTTCCAGAAGAATCCTGGGCTCGTGTGGACAATGGCTGAGGAACTTGGTGTGAGCATCAACGTCGCGAAACAGATTGGATGGGGATTCCGCGGGTGGGCGAAGAGGGCGCTTGGACACGGCGAGAAGGAGAAGGAGAAGGAGAAGGAGAAGCTGTAATGCTCAGGAAACAGGGTTGTGCATGTTTAGAACGATTAGAGGACATATTGTCGGAAGCTTAGTTAACATATCCGCGGGCTTTGTCATTATGAACCCGAGCGCTAAATGTCGAACATTTAATTATCTGAGTAAGCGTTCACAGGGAATGATATCAGACTGAACGGTTCTCCACTTAAGACCGTTTGGACTATTGACTACGATTATTCAGCCCTCAGGCCTCAGCGCTCTTTAACCCCTTTGAAATGTGTGGTTTGGAGTTATATAGGAAGTAGGAATGGTATGATCGTAGTTATCTATATCATGATTATTTTTTATGACCTTCTCGCGAAAGAACCGGTCAAAACCTGGAGTGCTAACATTTGGAAGACTCGGTAAGTGCATGCTCCTAGCAAACCATGGCCCGTCTCAATTTATTCGTTAGCTATGTCTTGAATTTCAAAGGGCTTCCTTACAGGACCATCTACCACGAGTATCCCGACCTCGAACCTGCTTTAAAGAAAGCAGGTGTCGCACCCAGCGGCACAAAACCAGATGGAAGACCACGCTACACCTCCCCTTCAATTCTTGATGACAACACGGGGAGCGCTGTCACGGACTCCTACAAAATCGCGGAGTACCTCGACGAAGCATACCCCACGACACCAAGAGTAATCCCTCCTGGATCTGAAGCCATACAGGCAGCTTTCTATGCCAATTTTTATAAAATAGTGGAACCGCTCTACCCGATACTGTTGCCCAAACTTCAGAGGACGCTGCTGAACCCAGTGAGCGCCGAGTATTATTTCAACGTGGTATCTGCGTTCTTTGGTCAGCCGCTGGACAAGATTGAGCCTGTGGGTGATCAATGGCCAAAGGCGTGGGCAGAGGCGAGAGCGGCGTTAGATGTAGTGAATGGGTGGTTAAGTAAGAGCAATGGCCCGCACTTTATGGGAGACTCTCCCACATTCGCAGATTTTGTCGTGGGTGCGATGCTCCAGATGACGAAGATTACACTCGGGGAAGAAAGCGAGGAATGGAAGGAGGTTGAGACATGGAATGGCGGGAGATGGGCAACTTTCCTGAGGGATCTGGACCAGTATGCGAGCGTTGAGAATTAAGGCGATATACGATGGGAAGGTTTTCAATCTGAATGAACTTTTGTCGTGTCATACCCAGACAAGGGATGTGTTGTTCAATATCTTGAGCTAGCAAAAAAGACCTCAACCATCGCAAGAATAAGCCATTTATGTTTTGTTCGACAACAAAAGCGGCGATACAAACGACCTTCACCACCCGGTCAACCAGTCAAAATGGCAGACTGGTTGATGAGACGTATAAACTCGGAAGTGGTCCGCCTTCATATCATACATTAAGAGCGCTCTACGCTCTCACCGACAACCCACAGAGTCATGCAACAGCACACACCTCGCCAAGTATCTCCTCGACACGGACCAGATCGACATTGGAGTCTGAGGTCATTCCCATCATGGACCGAAAAAGTCGACCCTCTCGCACCAAGTGCTCCGATTGTGCCTCGTAGTCGTGTTCACACGTTAAACCAATCCGTAAAAGCCCCCTCATGATTCGGCTACATGCCAATCGGTCCTCTGGTTTGTATTCCCAGCAGCGGTATAGCAACTCCCAGATTTCATCGTCAATCTTGTCAGCGGGGTCCCTTACGGGGTCCTCGTTTGGCTGGGCAGGGAGTTCGTGAGATATCATCTTCAAGATAATCTGCCCGTCTGTTGTACATTGATGGAAAGGTGCTCGCCGGGATAACACCTGTTGAAGCCATTGGAATTTGTTTGTAACCGCAACGAAGTGTGTGACCTACTTCGTACCAAACACATCCTAGGGCCCATACATCGCTGGCTTGGGTCGGACGAACACCCTCGATCAGTAACTCAGGGGAAGCGAAGCGGGTTGTGCAAGCGGAAATCCCAACAGTTGTGGTAAATCCGAACGCCTTGTCGGTACGGATAGTCGACAACCCGAAATCCGCAATCACAGCTCTGCCAGAGGTGTTCACAAGAACATGAGGCTGTGCGTATTTTAGCTCATTTATAGGACAGCAAGGGAGCTGGAAATACCCCTTTGAGATCACCATGAATGACGTCTCGACCATGTAGATATTCGAGGCCACGAGTAATATCATAGATCTAGTAAATCATAGTTTATGAGGGAGGGCAATATGGTGATATAAAACGGTTGACAGACAAAAGGCTTCCGCGGTAATTCAGGATTTGATTTCACGTATTCAGTGATAGTACCATTGGGCATCCAAGGGGATACGAGGGAGATCCGTTTTCGTGTATTATCTGAGTACAAGATACCGTAAAAGGGTAATATATTCGGGTGGTGAAGTTCTGCCCATATTGCTGTCTCAGCAGCAAAAGCCTGAGGTGTGTGTGAAAATAGGTTCATCCCGACGAAGTGACGCAAAGCACAAACAAACCTGAAGGATCTTTTCCGATTGAGACTCGCCACATACTCGTATAACTTTCACGCATAGACTGGAGTTACCATGATATGCCTTGTGCACATCACAGAACCCCCCAATAGCTTCCAAAGACCCCAATGGTATATCCTTCAACCCGTAGCAACGCGGGTAGAGCATCGACTCTGCAGAAATACGACGGAGTGCCATAAGAGTGTGTTTGCGGAGACCTGGAGCATGATCTCCCGACTGTAGTACCTGTAGTGCCGACAAGGCAAGCGCATTTTAACAATGTGCATTGAGCTATGAAGGTGATACTTGCCCATTGTAGAAAATCTAATAATGACTGGGCGTGCTTGCCTCTCAGTGCTAGTAAGGCTCTTCTTCTCTCGTGCACTTGCAATATGCTTGAGAGCATATTCAAAAGATGCTCATCCGCAGCTTCTGGTTTCTGTGGTTCCCGATGTCTCAGTGGCTTGCTATAATCACCCGATGCCCAGGTTGAACCTAATTGACGAGATCAGATCATCGTCACCTCCACTGACATGGAACACCCACGGACCTTCTAGTTGATGATAGGGATTTCGTACCCCGCTACCACGATTCCCCTCAAATGGTTGATACTAGCGATCCCGTGTGGAGATTGTGAACCGGCTACTTCAACTCCTATCGTACAATCAAATATTTTTCTTTTCGGGCTTGGGGCAATTTTTCTCTATCCTCTCGACACCTCTACAGACAATAGTTACCTGTAAATACCTTCCTGTAGATAGCTCGAGTGGGGAGGGAATATAATTCTGCACATTTCGCTCATTATCTCATAACTCGGAGCAACTCTCTAAGTCTTTCTTCATCGTCTCACAACACTCGCTCGCCCACTCTCTCTTGTTTCTTTCGTCGCTCTTGCTCTCACCATTCTTTACCTGCCCTCGCCTCTTGATCGTACACCATTGAGGACTTCCTGGACCGGACTCGTCGACACTGGAGCTCCTCTTCTACTGACGGACGCAGTCGATACCCTGATTTGTTGAACCGCCGCCGACGTCTCTTCACCCAGCCCATGGGAAAGGCCACCTGGTCGGGTAAAAATGCTTGGTTGGCTACACACCGACCGAGCAGGTATTTCCACTCGTTCTTGCTTCTCGGAGTTCATATGTCGCCAGGCGTCGTTCCACTCTAGCATGTGGGACATGATCAATTTAATCAGCTGATAAAACACAATGATATCAGACAAACCCAAAAAGAGAGAAAGAAGCATTTCTCCTACCGATTTGAGCAACTGTCCACGCGTTTCGATGTGCTCATATGCCCGTGGAATTTGTATCTTGATCACTGGATAGGAACGATTGTGCCTAATCCTGCTTAGCATAAATAGACCGTACCTCACTGATAAAACATCATCTCTGTTGACACCCAAATCCCTCAACCCCTGCTTGAAGTGTGCCTCGCTCTTGTATCCCCGGGTCGAGCCTATCCGTCTTCGTCCGCCAGGAAGACGCATAGATCCACGGTAGATATCGTGACACAGAACAGCATCAAGGTCCAGCTGTCGGTCACTGGCCGGTGAGAACACTTTGAGATACCAGGGATTCATGCGGCTCATCGATATCCAATACGCAGCGCCTCGAGAATAGAGAACCCAAGGCCAATAACGGGCGCCAGGCATCGAGTGCGACATGATAGAGCCATGGAGGACACAGAGGTGCAGGTGGATTCGTATGTGGCGTTCAGCAACACGAGAACGACCTCAAGGGTGGATCCTAGGGATAGAGGAGAAGGAGCACGTATCCGTGTTCAGTCGCACCACTGAGTTTCTTCATGTGCAGCTGGGACATGGTGGGGTCAGTCAAAGGATGGAACGTGACAGTGTCACTCCGCTGGGTGGATCACTAATAATGGCAAGTCATGTTCAAATGGTGAGTAAATATCTTAATCATTGGTGGAGATTTATCACAAATTGCCATTTAGAATAAACACGACAAACACGACGATCATTATCAACAAAGTAAAAATCCCTTCAAAAAAACATCCGTCTGTGGTGGGGGAAAACGTTGCGATCGACCCCCGTGCAGCGTGGCGTAGGTGGTGTGGAGGGCATATGGTGGGTCGTGCATGTGTGGTGTGAGGGTATGGGGGCCTGTTATTTGGGCGCTGGTGACACAGCGCCCAGTCCTGCCGTGATCTGGACCCCAAGGGTGTCTTCTGGGGTCACCTCTCTGATTGAGGTGACCGTCATCACCGTTACCTCAAGGGAGGCGGAGGTGCGAGGTTTGGGGGAGGGGTGGTGTTGGTTGCCCTTGAGGAGGGCCATGATGTTGGATATGAAAGACATCATTTTGTGTCGTTAAGTGTGCAAATGGAAGAGGGTGAGGGATGTATAAGAGTTGGACTTTTGATAGGATAGCCTGGATAGCACCCAAATAAATTCAACAACTTATATACCATTCGCGATACAGGCTCAGGAAAGGCTTTCGTACACCAAAACAACTCACCAGCCGGATTCTCAGCTCCAATTTGTGTCCTGTGATCAAAAGAATTGTATTCACGTCCAAAGCCAGTGTGATATGCAACGCGTCAAGTCTCCACTCCATCCTTGGCATTCGGGATAGAACACACTCTATTCCAAAGGGACGCGCGCAATGCCGGACTACAAAGGGTGGAATGTATGTAATAAGTACAACTTCCACATGTTGTGATCCTGAATATTTGGCTTCTTTTGATGCTGTAAACGTTTCCTGTCAGGAGCCAACCGGTGTTATTGCCAACCAAAACCAAAATTATTGCGGCCGGCCTGTCGTTCGGTAGGAGAGATGTAGGAGGAAGGGGAGGGAGGAAGAGGAGGGAGGAAGAAGGCCACCCGACAAGGGAAGCAGAAAATCTCGCAATAACTCGCGCCCAGCCACCCCTACTGAACTCACTCCAACAATCCCCAGCTGCGCGCATCACACGAACCGATATCTTGTTCAAATATTCGAAGTTACTGATTATTATCTCAGTTGATAAAGATAATGTGGATGTTCGATTCTCATATGAGGGTCATTACTACCACAGTGGTGCGAACCGATGAAAAAAATTACTCATTTGCTGCCTCAAGTTTTATCCGTCCATCTAGAACGTCTGGAAGTCGTTGATAGAAGGTTCGGCCCTGTAACCAACTAGTGATATGTTGGCGCTAGCTTGTGGGAGTTTCGGCGCCGCGGAGGTAGCATCAATCGAGATTGACGAGTCAGTTGGCAGCTACAGAGGCCAAGTACATGTAAGCTATCAAATGTCTTGAGGATTTCTAATACGGTTCAGAGAAAGAGTAGAGTGAGGGGCGAGTTGCACGAGTCCAACCGGTGAAATATTACTGAAAGGCGCTTGCATAGAGACCTCCATTTCTGGGTGCGCAGTCGGACGGCAGCACGTAACGTCGAAAGGCGGCGATCAAACATTGCTCCAGCGCACAGGCAAGCAGAAAGAGATTCGGGACGACATCAAATCGTGTGATCAAGGACTAAAGAATGGTGGGTTACTGAGTTAATGATTGCAAGTTGGATGTCGGTGGGATGAGTGAGCTAGATTGTTGCCATGGCCTATGAGGTGGTCAACGCAGATAATGGCCGTAGAAACTAGTGGCCATGTTCCCGTGTCCGTGCTCAAAGTCGGGACATGGATGTCCTGGAATAAGACATCCCTCCACGGCACAAACTCCTGACCACAATAACCGCATACTGAGTCAAGGTATCCCCAAGTAACAGAGCGTGCCAGCCATCAATGCGCACCGACAAAATGTTGATGTGTCACATAATGTCGAGTCCACAGGCGCTCGTGGCCAACTTCATTCTTGATCTCTTGTCACTTCCAGTCGCGTGTCCGGACTTCTGTACCACCGAGCCAGTCCTCGACAAATCATCACTATTTTCCAGAGCGTCAAAGGCAGAGGTGGACATCCAACGTATTGGTCGATACGGACGCCAAACACTCCACCACCCTTATAAGGAACTCGAGGGAGAACATTTGTGCATCTTGAGGAAAAATGAGTCAACATGGGCCTGTGAGTAGTTGCATACCATATCAGCACCTCCTCTCTTTGACCAGAGGTCAAATTAATTTCTTACCATTCAAACCGCTTACCAATGAGCCGTATAAATGGACTATCGGACAACGTGCCCCTCGGCGACATTGACACTGACTAGCATGCGTGGAAGAAACCACCAAAACTTGCTATGTGCTGGACCCACTGAATATCCATTACACCTACCGGACACCAATACATCAAGCCATCATATCAACCACTCACTGGCCGGACAACCGTCCACCTCCTCAACCATAGCCGACGTCCAACCGCATATATACTTGTGTCGCATTTCGCTGGCCACTCGTATGGTGTTATGAGCTGGCTCCGCACGATGGTTTTTTCACTACTCACCAACCACTGCTGATGCGTCGACCGACCTTCAGGACGATTAGCCAGGTAACTGGCAACAAACCCGCAGGTAACTGGTCCGTAAAACCTGATTGTTAGTTGGGAAACATCGTTCGAGTAGGTCTCTCTGGCGGGTACGGGTAATAACCTGTGCTAAACCTGATCATAGACAGCCCAAGTGACCAGATCAACTGAGGCAAGCACATCTCTATGAAGATGTCACCTACTTTATGGATATAATTGACATGTTCCAGAGCGCTAACATATCTCACCGCTTGTGCGTCGTACGTCTGGGGATGCGCGTCGGAGATTAGTGATATCGCCACTGGTCAAATGACTTACACGCAGCAATGTCCAGGAGAACCACCAGGAACCACGGTGTATTTTCCAAAATGGTTTTTGCATTCACCCCGGAATCGTCTAGGGTACTCATCAATACCGAGGATCGCACCGCCATATGTGGCCAACAACCAGGACTGGTCTTTGTAGGGGACTCTCCGAGCTGGTCAGAAAAACCAGCTTGACGTTACCTTTCCGGTTGAGAAGCACTTGGTTGGCTTGACGTCTGGAAAGAAAAGAAGATTTGGAAAGGAAATACGCGAGAGGTGCAAACGAAGGGATTGCGAGCCTGTGTGAACAGAGGGACGACCGCTGTGGATAATATTGAGCTCATCTTCACCTCGTAACTTGTCGGGACTTCCTAACTAGGAACTCCCATGCGGATCAAGGGGATGGGGGAGCAAAAGGGGTGGGGCTTGCCTTTGTGGCTATGGGACCGTTGGTTGAGGTGCGGAGGACCCTCTTGACAATGCTATAGTCACCCTTTTTCCATCAAGCTGGAATCCACTCACGCCGATGGAAAGTTTGGTACCTGAGGAGAAATAGATGCTCGTTGAAGTTATGGGTTCCATAGGAATCGTTGAGGGAGAGATACGAGGAAGAAAAGAGGATGAAGGAGGACAGATACACGATCCTTGAAAACTTGACAAGGAGGAGCCAAAGTCGATGGGTTTATGCAAAGGCTGTGACACGGGGAGAATCATTGGAAAGGGACCATCCAGCGTGCCCAAACGGTCCTGTTGGGGAAATTGGTTTTCTAGTCCTACTGGCTGGAAGTATGTGAGCGCTGTTGTTGGAAGCAGCAAGGGCATCGAGGGCAATGGGAGGACACTATAGTGACGTCCTGGAGACTGAAACTGGACCCCGAAAGATGTGTATTGGCTGTGAGAGCCCTTCCATGACCAGTGGCAGTTGTGGCATGAACATGGGAAAAGGAGGGTGCCGGTAGGTGCAGGGTGAATAGAGATGGAGATTGGATTGGAGTAGGTACTGGACTGGGATGTTGAGCGATCTGGAAGCATGGGTCTGGGCGAGGGATGGGCAGTCATCTTTTCCTGTGGAGTTGAAAGACTGGGGCGGAGACTGTAAGCAGTATTCGTTCTCTCCATTCTCCTCATCCAGTGCTAATATCCCCCCCCCCTTCCAACAGCTTTGACGTCGCCCTCACTGGGTTTGGTCCATTCCATGTGGTCTTTCTCTTCATACGAGACACTGATATGAGGTGATCTTCTCCTCAAGTTCAACGTTTGGATTCGAGGAGTTAGTATTTGAGGAGAGTGTGAGGGCGGCTTTATTTTCAGGTGTTGACAGCTGCAAGATGCAGATTGGTCAGTATGCCAATCCCGTGGGCAGTCAAGAAGGGGGACAAACTCTAGATTTGTGCATGTGAAAGGTGTGCTTGGGATAACACTGTTTGGATATATGAGTGCGGTGACAACCCTAGGATGGGTCATCACGTAAGTCGGCTTTGAAGATAAATTAACGCAAGCCGCCCCAAGGCCTCAAATGAAAACCTTCTTATGTCTTTCCAAGATTGTTCCTCCAACTCTGTGGAAGTAGGAAATCAGGATGATCCTCTGCTTCTCTGGGAATACGACAGCAGAAGCCAAATCACAAAAATAATGCCAACAATAATCCATTTTTACAACTACCCCCCAATTTGTAGATTGTGGTTCTCAGATGCTATAAACCAATCTGTCCCACCTGCTCTGAGGTAACTTTTGGACCACATGGTAACACAAATGATGAACCTCACTGAGCTTGATATCTGTACTTTGTTGGTAAAGTCTCTTGAGAATCAAGTTGTGCAACTCTTACCCTGTTATGGCCTTGACAACAGACCCACTACATTGGCTCTACAAGTGGCATCTCAGTTTACTGGATATGTTATGGACCCAGGAACTCACGTCCTAGTTCCTGAAGGCCAGAACCTTCTCAGAGTAATCTCGGGACATACCTCTGACTACAGACTCACTCCCCTCCCTCCCATCTACAATAACAACAAGCTGGATGTAGTTCTTCAACAAGCTATGCATGCAGCTCCTTACCAACACATTATCAGAGACAGTGAAGTCCTCAGCACTTACCCTATGTGCTGGATGGCAGCTATTGAGAATGGATGGTGCCCCTATCTGGTTATGGACAATTGTACCACCTGGCAACATCCTTACATGTTCTACAACAAGCAAGAACTCCCCCATGTTCTTGCTGCACTCATTGAGTCAGGAGAGTACAGGCATCACTACCCATCACTAATGTGCTAGTCAGGTAGTATAAGTGAAATTAATATATAAATCACTAAAGTCACACTGGGTCACTAAGATCACCAATACTAACTACTAGTGTGCTCACAAACAAGTAGTGAAGGGGAGATAATCAGATAAAGAGATAGGAATTGGGTGGTTTGATAGCTAGCGAGATAGTCTCACTAATGGGTTTTGTGTAACTAGCAAGAGGGTGCTTGCTAACAGGGTGGTTGCTTGAGGACCACAGACAAAGGTTGCTTATTGAGAGATAGTATTGAATCCTAAATAATGGCTATGTCACTACAGATACCAAGATAAAGAAGTCATGAGGATGTTGAAAGCAAAGCGTACGACAAGCATGCATGGTAGTGTATGATAAGGGAAACACTTGCCTTGCTATTTGACACTGGTGGAAAGCTTGGGGTGCTTTAAGGTTTGCTTGTGAGAGAGAGTTAGGAGTGAGCAGGAAAGTTATAATAATGTTAGGAACCTGTCTGAAGATCTTCCGGACAACCTCCGCTGTCCATTAAGCTTTCCCCATAGCAACAGGATCCTCAGCTACTACGCCACCATTCAGCCACAGCACTCTGTCGATCTGAGACCACCTCTCTGCTCCCCCATGTCCCTATCCCTGCGGACTTCTTTCCTCTCTACCACTTGGGGATCTTGGTCGCCATTCCTCCGGCAACCTTGGCATTTCGGCTCTCCTCTTATTCCCCGGACCGTCCATATTAGTCTTATCTTTTATCTGATCCTCTTATCTCCTCCATTCCTCCAAGTTCCCTCCGTAACTTACTCATTCACTCTGCATCCACATGTTAGCTACAACTTCTTATTCCTTTGTCTTCCTTTGTCTTCCTTTGTCTCTATCTATTCCTTTGTCCACTATCCTATGTAGTATGTCATTAGTAGACCTTATGATTAGTACTACCCTCTTATCTGCTGTAGTATATAAACCTAGTCTACTACATTTGTATTCTCCAGTCTGATAATTGACTTAGATTTTCTCTCCTAACTTGTGTCTGAACCCTCCATCCGTTTGCCTCTGACTCCAGACACTCTCTGACCTTCTCTTGCTCTCTTTCCCCCTTCCATCCTTGGACAATCCTCCACCTTCGGGCGTCTTCTGTCCTTGGTTCTCAAGTGAAACCATTGCAATACTGAGAGGGGCGCAACACATAAGTTGAAGCCAAGGTCTCACCCCCTCTGCTCCATCTCCGACATCCGCTCCGACATTGGGTGTTTGAGTCTTAACAAATAATTGGCTATCTAAGTAGTCCTTATATACCATAGAGGGTCTAGGGTATCTACATATTACATACTGCACTGACATCTACATTGACAGTTGCATACAATTGCACGCTGGAGAGCTGTCAGCTATTCTATTGTACTATTAATAGATAGCATAATGGAAGCATGCTGGTATTCATTCCACACAGCCTCGTGTGATCAATGCTTCTATTGTCAATGTATGGCAAGAGCAAATGATCCGGTCTGAGCGCCCATGACGGCGCTTAATCTGTCACATGATGTGACATGTGACAAGAGCATGACCTAGCACTAATGCTGCTTTGTCAACAGAGGATAGTTAATAGGCCAGTAGCTAGCCACACTGTGGTTATACTGTTATGATTGCCCTCCTTCATCAATGTATCTTTTCTTTCCATTCCTGATCATCTTCTGTTACTCCTCTTCTATGTCTATTTTAGTCATCATCATTCCCTGGAGCTGTGTCTCCTCTTGCGTTTTGTCTGATTGGTCTATGGCCGAGTTCTCTTATTATGAATGCACTAAAGATAGCATCACCTTGGTGAAAGGGTTGGAGATAGGATCTTGATGTGCAGACTATTATTGTACTTGTATTACTAACAGTATGAGGATACAAACTTATAAACTAAAGTGTAGTGTACCATGTACCCTAGCTTTAGTATTGTTGTTAACCAGCATGTTCTTATCAATATTGTTCAATGTTGCAAATC
The DNA here is from genome assembly GCA_003315915.1 of Macrolepiota dolichaula. Classification (NCBI taxonomy): domain Eukaryota; kingdom Fungi; phylum Basidiomycota; class Agaricomycetes; order Agaricales; family Agaricaceae; genus Macrolepiota; species Macrolepiota dolichaula. Next base: position 14,099 of record QFDT01002041.1, read on the forward strand.
TGTTCCCTCGATTGTCCTTGCTGACAATTTGACTTACCATATAACACCTGCCTGGAAGCTCTGCGCATTGCTCAAGTTCAGGAGACAATCTCTCTGTTGTTACATCAAGAAGACCTTTGTCTTGCTTGACTCCACTTGGTGCTTACCTCATTCTCTAGTCTGGGACTACAGATCAACTGGTAGTACTGCTGAGGTGACATCTCAGCAGCCCATCTTCTGGCATGGCTTTGGACTAGGTCCAAGCATAACAGTATACTAAAGCTCAAAACCCCTCTTCTCTGCTTCCCTCTCTCTTCACCCTCCGTCCTGAAAAGATAACTTCAGTGGACAACCTCCATCCTGAAAGATGACATCATTCCCTATTTTCCTTACCACCAAAATCACTTCTCCAATCTCCCCTCAGCTCCTCCTATCAGGCGCACTACATCTGGACCTTACAACCAAACCCACATTCCCAGATTCCACCCCCCTTCTGACAAACGAGTCTCTCAATATACTGTCATCTATGAAAAAGCCCTAAACAATCTTGCTTTTCAAGAATGACTACACAGATATACATCCGGCACAGAACCTGTCATTCACATTGACAGGACAGCCTTCATATAAAGAGAACTTATTGGCATCCAACATGTTGTCTGATCTCACAGAGAACATTCAGCAAGCAATCCCCAATCTCCTGAAAACATCCTTCTCAACTATCAACTCATCTTCTGCTATAAACTCTTCCATTCTTGGCAACAACAAGGACTCGTTGACTTTCTAAGAAATGCCACAACCTTTGACCTCTTTGAACAAAGCTATCAAAGTGCTACTGAAAGAAACAACTCAGCAGTATACTGGAGAGGCGTTTATCAAGAATTTGACCAAGCCAACACACTCTTCAAAGCCTTCGATTATCATCTTTCACAACGTCAAACTCAAACTCCAACTGTAGCAAATCCCTTGACCGAATCCTTGCCCGATTCCCCTTCGAGTGATGACTCTCCTCAGACTTCAGAGTCATCCAAAGATGAGACCCGTACACACACATCCATACAAACAGACCCACCATTGTATCATTCTACACCAACTTCTACAGTGTTAGAGGTCCCCCCACAAGTCACAGACCAGTTCTCATGGGGAGCATTACCAGAATCAGATGATCTAATGTCGAGATCTCCCAGATCTACATCTGTGTCTGTCCAGAGTGCTATACAGAGGATGACATCAATCTTTGGACATACAGACTCAACAGCTTCATTGTTACTACCCTTCCACACCGAACCCCATTCTACAAGTTTGACAGAAGAACAACAAACGTCTTCCCCAGTCAATGCTACTCCAACACCTACATTTCCATCGACTCCCACTTTTGATTCATCTTTGTCAACACCGACCCAGATGCTGAGTATACCCTAGAATCTACCTATTATTATGACACAACCCCTGTCTCATTTGCAAGGAATGCAAACACCCTCACAGAGTCCTCAGACTCCAAGCCAGAATCCGACCAGGAATCCACCACCAGTTCCTCATCACAACCCTCCACCAGGACCACCACCTTTTCCTAACCAACCTGCCAACACACCTATGGCAAACGTTGAACACCCCAAGAAGATTAACTCCTTCAGTGGAGATCCTTGCACCTTTTAAACCTTCCAAGATGAGCTTTGCCTCACCTTTGACGCCTACTGCCCCTACTTTAACAATGCCAACAACAACTATGATGACAGGAAGAGAATCATTTTCGCACTCCACAATATGACAGGAGGAAATGCAGCTGGATTTTGCAACACCTTTATGCAAGATCATTGGGATGACACTAACAACACCTACAACTATGGCACATGGGACACTTTCAATGCCTCACTCAAAAAAAACTTCAAACCAAAGATCAAAGCTACCCAAGCCATCAAATGACTTAAACAAGCCTGACTTAATGTCAAGACTGACAATGTTGCAACCTTCAACCAAATGTTCACCTATCTAGTTAGACAAGCAGCCATTACAGACGATCATCATTGCATGCAGCTCTACATTGACGCCATCCCTAACTGGATCCAACAGAAGATATTCCTCACCACTCAAGTGCCTGACACTTACGCTGCATGGCAATGTGACATTGCCAATCTGGTTAATAACTACCAGAAGTACCTCATGCACCACACTGCCTCCAAAAACCACAATCCCATCTCATTCTATGGCAATGCACTCTCGCATCCCAAGAAGAACTTTACCTTCAAGGAGCGATCCCTTCCTCAAGGAGAACCCATGAACATTGATGCCATAGAGGAATTCTCATCTGATGAAGAATCTGATATACCCAATCTCTCATCTGACAAAGAAGACAACTACACAAAGCAGGGAATCTCTGTCAACACCACCCTCACTAGCTGACAGAAGAAACAACTCAAGAGAGGAGCATGTCTTGTATGTGGTGATCCAAAACATTGGGCCAGGAATTGCCCCAAGTGACAACAAGACAACAACAACAACAAACCGCCTTTCCAATGACACTTCAACAAACCACCCAACGCACCACCTCACCCTACATCAAATTCACTCAAGATTGCCTTTAACAAACTATCCCCCAAAGAAAAGCAAACCTTTAACAAACTATCCCCCAAAGAAAAGCAAACCTTTAACAAACTATCCCCCAAAGAAAAGCAAACCTTTCTCAATGACACTACCACTAGCATCCTTGACTCCAAAACTGCATTGTCTTTTGTCATGGGAGCAGAGTGAATGCGACTCCTCTAGCTCCTATGTTTAGTCCTTCAGTGAACACTTCATTTCTTCTAGGGACTGTCACGGATGGTGACCGGTCACATCCAGATACTTATCCATGGATGTCGTTATCATGGATAAGAGGTGGATGGATATCTGTGGATACCAGGAGTATCCACCAAGTATACAGCTATTGTCAGTATAATACATTAAAATATACACTACTTGGAACATACCTGAGTATATTCACTAAAGTAAAACAAGAAATTGGGTATGAGAAGAGACCTTATATTTTTGACTATTTTCGGCCAAATAAGACCCAAGCACAAACAGAAACCTGAACATATCTCAGTCAATTCTGGGCCGATTTGCTTGAAATTGAGCTCGTTGAATTCGCATTTACAAGGGTCATAGATTGATATACATCCGACGCGCAGTATCAAAGCAGAGAGCAGTACAAGTACAATTTAGGACTACTTCTTTCTTTATTCAACTTTTCAATCCCTTGAGGATCCCAGAGAGTCTTCAGAGCCTGATTCATTGTTTTCAGGCTTGCCCATAATGATATCTGAGGCTCTCTTTATCCCAGGAAACAATGGAGTGTTTACCCAGGAGCCAAGACACATTTTCCCCCTGAAGGTGTTGGATGACATATTGTGCTGCATAAAGTTGACCTGTTTTCGGCCAACCGAAAATGCACGTTCAGCATCAACTGATGATGCTTATAAATAGATATGAGCACCCACTAAGGAACTAGGTACAATAATTGACTCACCAGGTGCACTGCAATAATCAATTGCCATTTTGGCAACCAGAGGTCAACTTTGGGATCCAGCATGTCACCATTTCACATATCCTCTGTTACGACCTTCCTAAGTAATCAACTCAGGTTGCAACAAGTGATGAAGACTTGAGGGCGATGAGAGAGAAGAGAAGGGGAATCAACAAGTTGGTAAAGCGTAAGGAATACAACAGAGTATCTAGGTGTATATATACTACTGGGGTATTCCTACTGGAGAGTCTGTAATGGCGGCTGAGTAAGTATGACATCATAGCTGAGTAAACAGTGGAGTAATCGCAGAATGAGAAATAGCGGAAGAGAGACAGGTCCTTGACAAGCGGGGCAATGATAGGAATGGATGGATATTATAGTACACGATAGCCCCAAGGGAATATAACATTACCTCCTTTTTATGCTCTGTGACCACACAGTTACCCTACAATGAATCGTGCAAGGTCTTTCTTGGTGGGTCCTGTGTAAAACTTGTCGTCGATGGTGCTGTGTGCGATGAATAGTTTGGTGTGGTCCGGACCTCCTGCGAACATGGCGATCTTGATGCCTTTCATAGTGCCCCAGGTATTGGGTTTGTCGATGAGTAAGGTGGCAAGGATGTGGTTGACGTATTGTTTGTCGAGTTCTCCATTGTCGAGTAGCGTGGTAAATGTACTGGGGAACTCCCATTCCCTAACTTCCTTGGGTCCTACTCGCTCCGGTGCCGTCAGGAAGGAGAGCATGTTCTCGACTTCCATGGCGATGGCTGGGATTCGTCGGATTTCTTCTTCGCCCTCTCTCGCCTCTTTCTCTTCTCTGTCCGTTTTGCCTGTCCTCCTGGCCTTCCTGCTTTCGAGCGGATATGGGTCAGTGCCCATGAGGAGTTGTGCTAATTTGACGGCTCCTTCCTCTTTGTTGTTCCCGTCGTAGTGTACGAGGACCAGTACTTCGGACAATATGGAGCATAGGGATAGCAATTTCCCTCCAATGTCGGCATCGATGAAATCCTCTAGGTCGACCTGTATATCCTCCACATGGTCAATGGCTTGGTTGTGTCTCCTCTGTCCTCGGGTGGCTGCTTGGATTCGTGGTGAGATTGTGGTTAAGACTAGTTGTGCGTCCTTCATTGCCGATTTGGCTGCCGTTACTGCTTTCTGAATGTTGGAGATGTCGTTGACACATCCTAGCATCTCGTCGATGGACACTCCTTTCCTGTGTTTGGTGATCATCTGGGTGATGGACAACGTGACTTCGTCCATGGTGACATCTCAAGTGATGGAGTTATGGGCTTGGGGTTCCTCTGTGTTGAGGAGGGAGGCAACGGATTGGCGGTTTTCAGTAGGAGACATGGTTCTAAGAGTGCGGCTGATGATAGGTTTTGGTGATTTCTGCCCCCCTTTTATAGATTTTCCTTGCTCCGCAAGGGACTTCTTGTATGTCCCCAGTGCTTCTTGTGCGTTTCCTAATGAGGATGCGGGTATCCATGAGTCATGTTCATCTCCATATCCCTTCCAGTGCACTAGGTACTGCGTTCCTCTGCCCCTTCTGCGTTCTCCTCGGATTTCTTCTACTTCATACTCTTCTTCTTCTCTGACTAGTACTGGTGGCGGTGGTGTTGGTGTTTCTTGTCCCGTGTAGTTCAGTGTCCAGTGTGGCGTTAGCAGCGATTCGTTAAACACATTGTGTATGATCCAGTCCTCTGGCAGCTTTAGACGGTAAGCTGATACTCCTATTCATTCGGTGATTTGGAATGGTCCGTATCGTCGGTTGTTCAGCTTCTCCATGGGTCTGTTGGTCTTGATGTTTGTCCCTTCGAGCCATACCCATTGTCCTATTGATAGTTCGCGTTGCTTTCCTCATCTTCCATCATGGTTTCGTTTTGTTTCGTCTCCTTTTGCTGTTAGATGCTCCGATACTTCCTTTCTGATCGCACTTAGGCTCCGGATGAATTCGTCTACCACAGGTGTTTCTGGGTCTGTGGTCAGGTTTCCTTTCCAGGGGTGTCTTCCATAATTGATGTAGAATGGAGAGTGTCCTGTGGCACTGTGTTGTTTGTCATTGTACTGGAATTCTGCTGTTGCTAGCCAGTTGGCCCAGTCGTTCTGTCAGTAGTTCACATAGTGTCGTAGGAATGCTTCCACTTCTTGGTTGATGTGTTCTGTCTGTCCGTCTGTCTGGGGGTGGTACGCTGTGGATAGTCTTCTGTCAATTCCTAGGGCCTTGCATAAGTTCTCCATGAATTTTGCTGCGAACTGTGGTCCTCTATCGCTGATGATCACTTTCGGGACGCCGTGTAGCTTCCAGATATGGTCCCTGTATACTTCTGCTAATCCCTTTGAGCTTAGGGCCATTGTGGTTGTGATAAGTCAGATCATCTTAGAGAACCTGTCAACTACTACCAAGATTGCATCTGCTCCTTTGGACATTGGTAGTGGTCCAATCATATCGACCGTGATTTCGGTCCATGGTCCTTCTGCTGGGGGTATGGGGTGTAGCGGGGTTGTTTTCTTGTGGCGTCGTATCTTGTTTCTTTGGCAGCTGTTGCATCCTTCTACAAATCTCTGTACGTCTCTTTTCATTGTGGTCCAGTAATACGACCTCTTGAGAAGTTCTAGCATCCTCTTTTGCCCTGGGTGTCCAATGTCGGGTGGGTTGTGATGTTCTGCGAGGATCTTTTCTCGAAGTTTTGCGTCTGTGGGTATGCATATGCGATCATCCCGGTAGGTTATTCCGTCCATTGTAACCGTGCGCCTTGGTTCTTCTTTTAACCATTTGTATACCTGTCTGTCGAGTTGTCCGTTCCTTATATCCGTGTTCCATTCTTCTTTAGGGGTAATCCGGTAGTTCTCGGTTCGGAATATTCGTATGGGCGGTGTCAGATGTTCGCTTCTGGTTTTTCTGACGAATAGGGACTCCTTTAGTATGGTAACCTTTGGTTCAGGTTCTTCATCTCCTTGTGTTCTCCTGGATAGAATATCCGCCTTGGTGTTCGTCTTTCCCGGGATGTGTCTGAGCGTGAAGTCGTAGTCTTGCAATCTGAGGTACCATCGGACCTGTCGTCCATTGAGTTTTTGTGGTTCCTTATAGTACTTCAGGTTTTCGTGGTCCGTCCAGATCTTGAATGGTTTCTTGGCCTCCAATAGGTATTGTCTCCATTGTTTGAGGCCTTCCATGATGGCGAGTAGTTCCTTGTCGTAGATTTCGTAGTTCCTTTCTGCCGGATTCATGGTTCTAGACATGAATGCTATTGGGTGCCACTTGTCGTGTTGAAGTTGGGAGAGTACTCCTCCTATTGCGTAACCTGATGTGTCTACTTCCATCCTAAACTGTCCTTTGTCTTGTGGTAGCGCTAGTACTGGTTCTTCTGTTATCCTTTTCTTGAGTTCTTCGAATGCCTGTTGTTGCTCTTTCTCCCACATCCATCCCGCGTTGCCCTTGACCTTGTGTAGTGGTGCTGCGATTGCGCTGAATCCCTTGATGAATCTCCAGTAAAAGTTTGCGAATCCTAGGAACGATTCCACTCCTTTGACATTTGTTGGGGTAGGCCAGTTTCGTACTGCTTCTATTTTCTCCCCCTCCATCTTTACTTTGCCATCTCCCATGATGGCGCCCAGGATCAGTATTTCCGTTGCGTCGAACATGCACTTCGTCCTTTTGAAGTACAGGTTGTGTTTTTCGGCTATTTCCAGGAATCTGCAAGTCCGTTCTGCCAGTTCTTCCTTCATCTTCCCAGGTATCACGAAGTCGTCCATGTAGTTGATTAGAATACCCTCCTGTAGTAACTGCCTGAATACACAGTTCATCATCCGTTGAAATGTCCCCGGGGAGTTGCACATTCCGAAGAACATGACTGTTGGTTCGAATAGTCCTTCGTTCATGACGAATGCCACTTTCCACTCGTGTCCTTCCTTTATCCTGACGTTGTTGTATCCCCATATGATGTCCAGCTTGTTGAAGTACTTTGCATCCTTCAGTTTGTCAATAACCTCCTCTATCAGCGGTAGTGGTGTCTTGTCCTTGATCGTGTGTTGGTTCAGCTTCCTGTAGTCTTGACACAACCTCTTGCTGCCATCCTTCTTGGGTATGAAGAAGCATGGTACTGCCGTCCTTCTTGGGTATGAAGAAGCATGGTACTGCGTACGGGGATTTAGATGGTCTGATGCGTCCTGAGGCGAGGTTTTCCTTTACAAAATCTCGGAGTTCTTCTTTTTCCTTGACCGTCATGGGATATACTTTGGCATTCATGTCTTTGGGTGCCGTTTCTGTCAGGTTGATTTCGTGATCCCATTCACTTGGTGTCGGTAGTTTGTTGAAGTTCTTTTTGTTGAACAGGTGCGTGAATTGTCGAAGGTAATGTGGTAGATCTTCTGCCTTTGTGGGGTCGGTGGTTTTTTCGATGTCGTCTTCGGGTTCTTCTGTCTTTGTCGTTTGATTGTGGGTTTCCCAGTTTCCATGTTGTATCCTGCATCCTTCCGGGCATCTGGTGAAATTGATCCGTCCAGCTTTCCAATCTATTTCTGGGTTGTGCGCCATAATCCAATCATGGCCCAAGAATAGTTCTGCTGATTGTATGTCCGATATTTGCGCCTCCATGTGCTTTGTGTGGTTTCCAATTGCCATCTCGAATATGGCTTTCTCTGTAACCAGATTTTGGGTCGTTCCGTCCGCGTTGTACACCATCCTTGGGTTTTCCAGTGGTGTTGTGGGTAGTTGCAGCTCTTTCGCCGTTCGCCTGCCAATGCATGTGTCTGTGCATCCCGTGTCGATGATTGCTTCGACCCTCTTTGTTCCTGTCTTGGTTGTTATTGTTGGTTTGATCAAAAGTTCTCATGCTCCTTTTCTTCTTTGTGGGATAACGTATGATTTAGAAGAAAAGTTAGATACATGGGGTCTCGATTTCGCACTCAATCGGACCCTTTGACAAAACCCTGCCCGATGTCTTCTTCTTCATCATTCTCTATCCCCCTGTTCTGGGATTTCTTTGGTGCCCTGCAATTTCTGGCGATGTGGCCGTCCTTCCTGCAGCTGAAGCATCCGCCTCTCTTCTTCTTTGGCTTCCTGCATTCCTTTGCAATGTGTCCGTTGATGCCGCAGTTGTAGCATTTGGGTCCCCTGGATTCCTGTCGTCCTATTTCCATGGGTTGACCCCTTCCTCCATATGTGATGCCTGTCATAGTGTGTCTGTCTCTAGACTCTGTTGACTCGTATCCTTTCCCAACCGATAATATTGCCTTGACCCATTCGTCATAGGTATAGGGCATTCCTTCTGCCGGATATCCTAATATAGTCTTGATTATGTCAGGGCGTACGTTCCTTTTGAGCAGGAAAAGTGTGTGTGCGTCATCTGTGCGGGCTTTGATCTTGAGTACCCTGAATTCCACAAGATAATCGGCGGTATTCTTGTTCCTTTGTCTGAACATTTTGATCTTCCATTCTGCTTCTGGTTGTTCCATGTGGTCTCCGAATGTGGACATCATCTCCTTCGAGAACTCGTCCCAATTAATTGTGTCGTCCACGCCTCCCAACTGTGCGAGTTTCATTGAGGCAAATTGTCCTGCTGTCCCTCCCCTGAGGTGTGCAAGTACTGCTGTGGCCCTGTCGTCGGCTCCTTCAATTCGGTTGAACTTCAAAAATAGTAAGGTGGCTCTCCACCAATCTTCAAATTTGCTTCTGGTTCCATCAAAGAACCCTGGCTCCGGTACGAGTGATTTTCCATGGCCTACTTCAGGCGCTGCTGGTGCTATTTCCTGGTCGGACATTTCTTCTGTGTCGCTGTCTGTGTCGTCACTTTCTGTGTCTGGTGGTTCGTCGGCGTTATCGTTGCCCTGTAATTCTTCGTCTGAGAGTTCTTCTCTGGTGGTTTCTTCTTCCGATGTAGTCTCCTCCTCTGAGGTAGTTTCGTCTAGTAACGCTGGTGTTGGTTCTCTGGTCCTGTCTCTAGAAGCAGGTCCGCTAAGGCTCATACACAATGGCCTTCTTCTGCAAGGTGAGTTGTAGACGCTTTACCAAATGTTACGACCTTCCTAAGTAATCAACTCAGGTTGCAACAAGTGATGAAGACTTGAGGGCGATGAGAGAGAAGAGAAGGGGAATCAACAAGTTGGTAAAGCGTAAGGAATACAACAGAGTATCTAGGTGTATATATACTACTGGGGTATTCCTACTGGAGAGTCTGTAATGGCGGCTGAGTAAGTATGACATCATAGCTGAGTAAACAGTGGAGTAATCGCAGAATGAGAAATAGCAGAAGAGAGACAGGTCCTTGACAAGCGGGGCAATGATAGGAATGGATGGATATTATAGTACACGATAGCCCCAAGGGAATATAACATCCTCCAGCATCTTGAATAATATGTGATGAAATAGTTGCCTCCTTGAGATAAGCTTGAATACTGTCC